>PKRV01001177.1:449234-522839 GCA_003709505.1 Hyphantria cunea
ATATATATAATTAATATGTATATTAGCCAGCAGCCAGGTAACTATATCAAAGACTTATTTATAGCTTGGGAACAGACAACCCTGTGCAATATGTGTGACATTGTTATTGCTATTATTTGCTTTCAATTTTAATTTGAAATTAATGTAGAATGACATTTTAAGAAAATATGCCTACCAGTAATTTAATCGCTTATCTTACTATCATTAAGTATTTCTTTAAGCTCTTAAATCCATAGTAGTGGATTAACGTGAGCCACAGTTCACTTGTTGTAGAGAGCCGTTCAATAAACAAAAGCTATCGATTGGCAGGTGCGTGAGTCGACGAGACTTTGAGTAGGGTTTGTGATGTCACCCTTCAAGATCCTGGCGTCAATAAACGTCTCACCGTGTAAGTGTTAAGCGCCTTTGATAGATTATGAAGAAATGAGGCTTAAACGGAATATATAAAAGATTGGCAATATATTACTCAATATATTGCCAATCTTTTATATATTCCGTTTTATATATTTTAGATGAATATTAATTTAAAAGTAATTTGTTATAATGACTAACTGCTTAACAAATCTTACTGCTACTTTTACTAATTATATTTGTATTATACACACGGTCATCTGATTTCAATCTAGACTGAGCCAATCGTACGTTAGGATCCTCATCATCATTATCATCATTATCAACCTATAGCAGTCTACTGCTGGACATAGACCTCCTTATCCAATTGCACGCCATTTAGTTCGATCCTCGGCTTCTTGCATCCAGGATGGATTGTGTAGGATATGGTAACCAAATCGCCGATACACAAACACATCATTCATCATCTACACCCAGACAAATAACAAATCAACGTGGTTACCAATATTTGACCTGGATAAATTTAATATTTTTTTCTGAAAATTTTATGCTGTATGCATGATGTAATTTGTGGAGATAAATAAACATAATTATAATATTAGTATTGATGTTCTCCTCGATTACAGTCACGGCAGCCAGTCTCAGCGAAGACCAGCCAACTTCGCAGAAGATATTATAGTGCACAAATGTGTGTGCAAATACAGGTGCACTCTCTGTTCCCTCTCTCCTATAATCCGATGGGACGGCAAAACGACACGACCGGGAAGAGATCAGACGCAGGACCGAAAGCTTTAAGAGCTCTCCAAGCCACGAGGGTTCAAGTCCCAACTTCCAAACTCCGAGCTGTTATTAAGTATTTCTATAATCAAAACACAATAACACTTTTAGCCCGACCCGGGATATGAACTCGAAACCTCTCGACACGCAGTCGCATTCATCAATCTTCAGACCAATGAGGTAGTATTATTAAACTCGCGACTTAAACGACCCTAATTGTTAAAGTCAGACTCGCTAGGACAAAGCAAATTATTCTCACGCTTTTCAAAGTTTTCGAATTGTAGTACAAAATAAATTAAAATGTTCCTAGGTAAACAATACAACTTTTCTATTCATGTCAAGCATCAACTTTTTATTTACAAAGGTCCTGCAAGCATTTATTTGAATTTACCAAATTCGTTTGAGACCCTATTTCGGTGTAAATACTGCAAATACTGGCCTGGACAAAATTCTGGGGGATATTTATCTTTTTGCTCTTTTTATAAAACGGATTGAGCAAAGATTTAAAGGGACTTATTAAATTTATTTTTATTCAAATTTGAACATTAAATAGAAGATTGTATTTAATTTGGAATCCATCCATCAAATAAAGGCTTTGAAAAATAATATTATATTTATTTTTATGGTTAGTACCGATATCTTACTAGCGAGCAACTGTAGTACACAGGTGGCCCCTGTTTGGCTCAGACTCGAACGCGTATTGGGCTGGGGCACCATCATATGGTATAAAGTATCTTGAATCTTATCAAAGTAATTGTTGAAAAATATATTACATGAGAGTTTCGTTTGATTTCTTTAATGTTCGGCCACTTGCCTGCTTTTAGGTACACGTATTTTGTCCTATTTTAGAAAGGCTTCTAGCACAGAGACATCAACAAACTTCTAAATAAATGTATTCAAACATTAAATTATAAGTATTGAATGTTATATCGGGAAGAATAACCAACAGTGGTCAGTGATATCCGATCACGGTTTGTTTTACGTTTCTATTTGCTCTATGACAACATTCGTTGATTGGAAGTTTATTTTCACCTTTGTTTTCTGTGACATGTTATTTTCTTGTTTTTTCATCTTTCTATTTTCGTTACATATTTTTACGTATTGGAGTTACATCACTCCAAACTACTACACGACTATTGATACAACTGTTTCATTTTCAATAAGAAAATGTCTTCACGTCCATTGGCGGAACTCAAAGTGATTTTTTTAGATTTCGAAGTATTTTTTTCTACCATGCAATTCAAGTACAAGTATAGAAATATATTTCTATGACGATTATAAGGCTTGAGATTTTTTTAAATCTTAGTTCATGAATACTAAGGTATAATAATAATCAATGTTATAAAATTAAATAACTGGTTTGTGATAAATTTAAATGAAATTATACCTGTAATGCAGTATGATCACCAGCACATCGAAGCGTGTGGGGCAGATCGCAGGAGCACTCGGCTGAAGGGCGTGTGCTCAACACTGGACAACGCCACTCTGAATTCACCGCCACAAACCACGTGCAAAGCACGCACACTGCACTCTTTATCCACATCCTGGTGACAAAAAGTTTTATAAACCTTGTGTTACAAGAATCAAAATTAATTATAATATTTTTTTATTTATTTTATAACTTAATGCACATGAAGTACAAAGGCGGACTTAATGCCATTAGACATTATCTACCAGTCAACCTTCAGGTGTTGCAGAAATATGATGCGGTAGGTGCAAGAACGAAATTTTGAACTCGGACTAATAACAATTATGCATATACTAGATAAACATAAACAATTATACTACTACATGTATAATAGATACACAATATACACAAACATACACACATAGATACGTACACATATATATATATGCTAAGGTTGCCTGGAAGAGATTGCTTTTGGCAATAAGGCCGCCCTTTGTACATTATATTATATGTTGATCATTTTATGTATTTAATTAATATTGTAAAAACGGTGTACAAATAAAAAGTTTTTTATCTATCTATCTATCTATACATACACATACATACATACATGCACATAAACATGTATATGTATAATAATAGTGATACAAAATCTTTATACGTCGTCGGTGGTAAAGGGTAATTGATTTGGTCTACAGTTTTAACAATCTACAATGCTACACAACAAGGTGGTAGAGCCACAACGCTTTCAGCACGAACGGACCGGCTCAACTGGGACAGTACTACCCTCTCACGGAAGGTCAACTTAAAATGACAGCATTCGTGCTGTCGTGTTTAGAAGGTGAAACGAGAGCCCCAACGATGCAGAATCATTTCAATGGACCGCAATAGTGGGTCACCATGTTGCATTGTCTATATGCGCAATTTTGGTGACCACCACTTTTCGATTCTGCTCGTGCTTACCATCAGGCAGAGAAGAACTTTGGCAGGCTCATACATAAAATAAAACAAAACAAGAAGAATAATATCTTGAGAGCGCCCGAATTTTCTAAAAAGCCATTTCAGGTCCAAAACATTAAGTTTTTTTATACTTCATATCCACCTAGGTTACCGGTTTATCATTAGTTCTCTGATTATCTGAACCCTCTTCTCATTAACTATGGAAAATCCATCAAGTACAAGAAAAGGTATCATAAATATATTGCCGATGACAAAGATAATATTCTCTACTCTGAAACATCCAGTCTTTGGCAATATCTAATTTAATTAATTAATTCAACAAACAGCACAGAATGATCGAACCTTGCTCGATATTTTTTTTGTTAAATTTTATTAAAATTAGTTAATCGATCGATTATCGGGAGATTAAAATTGATTTATCATCACCGAAACCCCGTTCCCGTTCATAATAAATTTCAAGAAAATCGTTCGAACCGTTTCCGAGATTCAGATTATATATATATAAGGAATTGCTCTTATAAAGGTATTAGATTAGATAGATATAGGTGAAGCTAATAAAAGCAAATTGAAACAGTATGAACGACCAAAGCTAAGACTAAGTCCCAGTTTTGGCTTCAATTTTTTTCTCTCAGGTGACTTCACATCGTCTAGAGAAAGGTGTTCATTTTATCACGTAACGCTTTCGCGTTAACCCGTAGAACTACTCATAAAATACTCCAAAGTTATTACAGCCTTCTCAAGTATACTTAACAAAGAAGAACTAGATAATATTAAAAAAATTTATAAAGTTGTGTGAGTAGTATAAGTATCATGTGAAGAGGCAATTCCGGTCCTAACGCGGTACTTGCAAAGGAATCGCTCCATGCGTGTGCTTACGACATAATGGGACGTTCCTACTGAGTGATGACCAAATGGTGGGGACAGAGAACAAAATATGAGCTGGGATAGCAATTTACTTTAAAGGTATAGCTTATGGATTTTACGTGACATCTTAAAAAATAACTTTTACCTGCCTGAATTTTTCAAATCCTTCAAAAATAACTGTAGTGTTTTAGGTAGCATGGCCTATACTAACGTGACACTGAATAAAAAAGTAATTAAACAGAAATACAACCCGTAGCTTCGTGGAATTCGTAGGCACCATGCCAAAAGCATTAAAATAAAACCAAAATTTATTACATTTTTCTCGTTTAAATTTGAATATTTTTGAGATTTTTCCAATTTTACTATGAGTAAATATCATTGCCTATTTTTGACAGCTTTTTACACAACTTTCAATGTTTTTATTACGACATAGCTTAATAAATCTCTAACATTTATCATCCGCTTTTATATACATTTCTTTTAATATTATTCAACTTTATCATGTAATCCCTATAGTTTCTGATTACTCACTATAACATAATGATGATATTTAAATGAGGCTAAAATTAACAGTATCCATTATAGTCTATTCGCAATTTTTATCTACCAAAAGTCACCTTTTGAAGACATTAATGTAAATTATATTTATTTTATTTAAATACTATTAGGATTTGAAAAGAGGCGTTTAAACACAAAATACAACGTTTTACACTCATTGGAAAGAAATTACTTTACAAATTGATTACAAATATTGAATTTAATAAACTCCTACCAATAAATTGACCAATACCGATTATTTATACACAACAAACGTTTATATGATTTATTAAAGTGAGTGAAAATGAACTCCATATCTCATTTGTTAATCGTACAATAACCAATTCGATTAATTAATTGTGCTTCATTTAATTAAACTACTCTAGAATTCAGATAGTTTTGCAGCTGTATGTTAGCTGCAGCTTTCATGTATAGTTAGATGAAAATCTTATTGAACACCTTCAGAAAAAGACGATTTTCATTTTATTTATTATTTTTAGCGTTTGTGTTTATAATATTCATTTTTACTTTCAAGTAAGCCTTGTCTAATGAGTATAAATGAATATTCAGCCACCAAGACTATTGCAGGTTTTTTACATCATATATAAGTATCATACTGCTAGGTGATTCATACTTTAATATAACTTATTTATAACAGTTTAATTAGAGAACTCAGAAATTTTGATTTTGAAATGGAAATTCTGACTTTTGTTAAATTTCTAAAAAAACTATCCTGGTTAGATCTATTTGTTATCCCCAAGCCCGCGAAAAATGCGTTGGAGCCGTTTCCGAGATTCAGATTATATATATAAACAAGATGCTCAATTAAAGTTATTAGATTATAAGTTTTACCCCAACTAAGTTGAGGTTCTGAATATATACTTCCATTCTACTGCTTGGAAAGAAATCACCGTACCCCATAATTCCCCTCCCTCTAACTCTGGAATTCTATGCAAGACTCAATTTCAAATAACCCATTTTCTCATTTGACCTCTAAACTTTAAAATGAAGTCCTCACTAATGTCTGTCAATAAACTGTTTTTCAAGCTGTTTATTCGGCTTCTCGGTAGGAGCATATGAAAAACCAATTAATTAGAAAGCTTTGATTGTATCGGATCCTACTTCATATTTCTCTAACCAGTTCTCATGTCGTATTAACGAATCTCAAAAGGCAAAGTAATAAAAAAGAAACACACTATATAAAAATGAAAATCATTTCTAAATCTGTTTATTAAGAAGTACACGTTAGCTGCCACTCAAATATTCAAAGAGAATTTGTCTGAGATTTACAAATCATAACATCAAAGAAGTGTCACTCAAGTATTTATTTCATACTTGACACGTCCCCGTATATCATTTTGTAATTTTTTTTAAGTACAACCCTTAAAAATGATTGGTGTGACAAGTACAGGTGAGTGGAAAAGTGTTACAAGTTACTTTGTGTATTTTTTGTTGCTAACAAACTTTTTCAGACATGTATGTGCTGAAATGCAGATGAGCATTATATTAAAAACTTTTCATGAACAATATGTACCTTTAAATAGAAAATGCCTATAATATATGATAATGTATATAATCACGAAGTCTAGTACGTATGCACGTAGTAGTTATTATATACTTCTATTATATTATATAGCTTCTTATTTAATATGTTGCTTCAATAACTTTCTACTCAATAATATAAGTGAAAGTTTGAATTTTGTATTCAAACTTTTTTTATATATTTTTTCCAAATTTAAAGCAACTTGCTACTTCTTAATTTCGTAGTACTACTCATAACTAAAACTTTAAAATAAAGAATAGAAAATATTTCTTAAAATTAACCTTCCACGTGAAAAGAATATCAGATTCTAGTCCTTTCAGTAAAATGTGCTTACTTTATTTTAAAATAAAATTCACCTTTACATTAGATAAAGCCGATGTCAAGAGCCGAATACAATTTACAATACTCTTTTGCAGTAATTCACTCTAAGATCCATTTTAGAAAAAAATAAAGAATATTTAATGGAATTACGTTTTAATAAAATGTAAAAAAATATCATTCCATTAATTAAACTAAATTAATAACTTCCATCTTTTCTTTTCTTTTAGATGTATAATATTCCAGCTGTTTTATTTACGACTGTACCAATTACAATACCACATAAAACCTTTTAGTTTTATTCAGTTTCATTCTATTATCTAGAACAATGGAAGACACATTTAAAAGCTTTCACCGGGTCTTGTCAATCGCCGGTATATCCATCTTTGCTAAACATAATTGGAATTCGAAGCCATGGTTGTTCTGGCAAACTTTTAATTGCATCATCGGTATCTTGTGTTTTGTATTCACTACGGGGTTTATTATGGTCAATTTTTCTGACTTTATTTTATGCATTGAAGGTGCATGTATTTGGACAACAGGATTAATAATGACGATTACTCTAGTAATTTGCTTAACTTTCCGAAATAATTTTCGTAATTTTCTCAATGAGATGGCTTTTAAAGATGGCGTGCTGGAGATGCCTTTGATACAATACATTTTACTGGCACCTCAGAAGACGCCTAAATTGTCAGAGTTGAAAGATCTTGTATTAGATTCTCAGGAGAAATTACTGAAGTATACAAGAGTTTTACTAATAACTTATCAAGCAACTGTTTTTCTGTGCGTTACTCTTTATCTTTGCAATCCCATATATCAAATAATTACTAAAGAAGATGATTCCGAACGTGTGTTAGGTAATTAATTTCGTATGAATTTGAAATATTAAATATCCTATCTAATATTGTATTGATATTTGGTTATTTTTTAGTATTCGAAATGTGGCTTCCGTGGAGCCTACAAAATTTAAATATCTACATTATGTCTTTAATATTAAACATTTATAGTGCCTATTTGTGTAGCATTGGTAAGTTTCGTTAATTTTTATTTTTTTAATACATGTTTAAGTCTAAATATTTAAGGCATATTTAAAAATGTTTGCCGACTTCTTACTGTGTCTTATTTCTAAAATGTTGTAAATCATTTTCGTTACACGTTTTGATAAAGTCTCTTTTTGTAATAATTTGGATCCATTTTCTCCCCAGTTATAGAAGGAGAGGGATAAAGTTTAATTGTTACGTGATTCCTGTACTTCTAGAAATAGGTATTAAATTTTCAGTGATTTACTTTCTGTATTTCTAATGAATTTTTGTTTCTAGCTTACCCAGGACTGCAGTCAACAATAATTTTGTTAGTTGGTCAGATAATCCGACAACTGAGAATATTATCTTTCATACTTTTACATATAAATGAACTGGCATTGGAAATCACGGGAGTGCCAGACCAGATATGGCAATCATGCTGTACTATGATTTTATGCCAATGTGTGGATCACTATATAAAACTAAAAAGGTTAGTTTAAGAATTCGTCAAAGCGTTAATGACAGAGATACTGACAAACATTGTAGTTCGGTCGATAGAGTGAGTATTTTAAGATTTTGTATGGAGAAAGGTGGAAAAAAATTAATCAGGAATATTCTTTGGTAAAGCGTAAAGATCTAATGAAAAAATATTGGTTTTCGGAACCTTAGCCGGAGATAGCCCGCTATTGCAGTAATTGTAAAATAGATTAAAAAATAATAATTTGCTTAGTGATTTAATTATTTTAAGTGACAACTATTTCTAACTACTCTTGACAGTATATTTATAAATAAGTTACTTGGTTTAGATGAACTAGACGTTTTATTAACGGTCTAACATATAAATAAACCCTTATATTACCAGACAAGATTCATAATTTAAAATGCAAATTAAGATTGATTTAAAATTTAAACAATTAGATAAACGAAGTTCAGAATCTAATATTTCATGTCTTAATGATATCTACAGACATTTCTTCGTGTAACAATTGATATTCTAATTAATATTCCAAAACTTTTGAGACAGGAAATATGAATGAGATTTTTTAATCAGACTAGACAAATCCTAAGGGTACACTTAATAATTAAATTTATCTTACTTTACTATTAGAAGCTCAAGAGGTAAATTTATTTGCATACTTTAATACTTTATTACTTCCAGTATGATTTGTAAAAAATTTTCTCCCACTTTTAATAGCTACTTTATGAACTCATCAAGGTCAATACGATGAATTGAAAACTGAATTGTAGCCATTAATTGTAAATCGGGACTTGTCTTTTATTGTCACATTAAAAATATATCATGTAAAACAAGAGACTTCACAAACGCACTATCAATCAATCAATCAACAACCCATAATGTCCCACTGCTGGGCTCGGGTCTCCTCTCAGGAGAGGGTTAAGGCCATACGTCCCCACGCTGGCCAAGTGCGGGTTCATAAGACGAATAGAAAGGACCCACACTCAGAACAAGATCCTGTGTAAAACAAAACTTGTTGGGATCGGACCCACAACACGGTAGGAAGTGGTGAGAAGACTGCAAATACCACTACACCATGTCTTTATATCAAGTCGTATATGTACTCAGTTTTTATTTGTGTATGTATATTTTAATCTTCAAGCTTATAATTTTCAGGTTCGGCAATAAATTAAATGTTATTTGTCGTCCTTTTTACTTGGCCCTGATTTTAGTGGCCATAATGTTGGTATGTGTTTGTTCAGTAAAGATCGCTATATCGGTGAGTTGGTCCTAAATTAATACTTAGGCAAATTAATTTTGGATTTTGTATTTTGAGTCGGAGACCCTCATATGGATGATACCTAATCGAACAATTTCCGATTTTAAAACGTTTTAAAAGTGTTATTCGTATTGGTTACAATATTTATATGTAATGTAGTAAATTCTAATATAACATGGCACTCAATAGAAAGTCAGATACTTAATTTTGTTAAAAATAAACTAATAAGTGCTAATAATAATTAATAATCAGCTAAGAATGCTAGTGTGAAACTAAATTTAAGTTTAGTTTTATAAAGTTATACCTAAAATTTTGGTAAGTTATTACTAAATTTTTGTTGCTACTAGGTACAGACATTACGGAAATTTTAATCATACGGTTTCTTGTACATATTAACTTTATGGATAAAATATTTGACTTAATATCTATTATAATTTTGTTTGCAGAACAAACTTTCATTAGATATAATGAAATATTACCTTCACGAGTTTAGTTTTATTGTAGTTGTGATGTGCTTCTGCTCGCTGGGTCAACAAGTTGACAACGAGGTTAGTGCTAGCTTTTTCTGTGACTGCTAAAAGGGAAGTTGTGTTGAATAACAGCATGATATCGTATGAAATTGTAATATTAATTCATTATCTTCCTAGCCTTAACTATCCCCAAGATTGATTGGGAGCTGCTACTATTTCAACCGGTTTTACCTGAATATCAGTTTTTCCACGGAGTGACTGGCATCGGACCTCCGCAACCCTGAGGGTTAACTGAATTCGATGATATAATTTGTTGTCAGTATATTTAAGTACACTGACTTTCCAATTACTATTGTCATAAGTGTTTATGATAACGAGACCTGTTGATTGGGGTACCACCGCCTAAAACCGCACTCCGTCCCAGGTACCAGGAGCCGGAAACCAGGTTCACCCTAGAAAGGAAAACCCTGGAACGCCAACGTACCTCAGGCCACCTACGGTTTCTAGATGTCACCCGAAAACCCGATGTTTCCGTTAACGCCCCAATAGGTGGGGGCGCATGCACCCTCCACCCGAGCCTGCTTCTGCTAGGGCGACAAATGGCCACATCTGTCACCCCCAGGCTAGCGCTTATGGAGGTCGGAGATCATTTCGCGATCTCCGGCGCCCGAGTCGTCTGTGGTACCTGGCCCGTTCTCGGGCCTGACGGACCGGAAGAGTTCTTAACTTCTAACAGTCTGGCTTCACCCTCTCTTTGGCAAGCATAACTTGCTCGCAGAAGTAAACGACGGAATTCCCGATGGCCATCACGAGATCACGCTTCGGTTCCTCCCACATCGGACATACTGCCAGCGTATGGAGCGCCGTGTCCCCGGTCTGGCCATCGCAGTGGTGGCACTCAGGCGTTGGCTCCTTGCGGATCAGACACAGGTGATCTCCGAAGCATCCTTTTCCAGTGATCACCTGTGTGAGCCGGTATAAGAGGGTCCCGTGACAATCCTCAATCCCATTCCTCCATAACGGGTCTTACCGCCGCAACAACGGCGGGCCCAGCGCTTGGTTGCCTAAGTCGTTTCTTCCATTGCTCTACGAGAACCTGGTGGAGTTGGGATTTCTGATCATCGATTTCTCGATTCTCAGAACTCCTACCCAACTCCCGCATCTCCTAGCGCACAAGTAAAGGGCCGCTCTCGCCTCCAGGTCCCATGGTGGAGTTCTGCCCAGGAGACATGTCGCCTCAAAGGAGATCGTGCGGTACCCTCTCATGATTCTGACAGCCAGCACTCGTTGCGGTTGTCTCAATAGCGCGTTGCTAGCTTTCAGGACCTCCGCCCATACTGGGGCCCCATAAAGGGCCAACCCCCTTGTATAGTCTCCTGCAGAAGTCCTCGGGCCCCCTCGTGTTTGGCAGCAATCGTGCCAATGCACGCGCTGCGCTTACCAACTTGGGGACCAGACTTCGGAAGTGATATCCGAAGTCCTATCGGCCGTCAAGTACGAACCCCAAATACCTCATAGAGGGCTCGATGCCGAGGCGTGTCATCCGCGTAGCACGTGACGGAGACACCCTCTAAAAAGGCGCCACGGAGCATAGTCATAGCCAATGTTCCACAAAAGTGGCCCTAGGACCGACCACTGCGGGACACCGCACGACATTTCACGTCGACCGAGACCGGTCCTACTTGGGGAGGTGACGGCTCTCTCCGATAGATATGCCCCGACTATGCGGCGGAGGTAGAGAGGTGCTTCCCTAATACAGTTCCAGGGCAAAGTGTTGAACGCGCTGGCATCCAGAGGCACCGCCAATAACACTTCACTCCGGGAAAGTTCCTCCACTTGAATAAAGTCGGTGGACAAATCGTACTGAGCTTTGGTGCTTCAGTTACATTATAGATAAACTGTCATTCAAAAAGCTTAGCCTACATTAAATTCATAATTCTAATGCTGGTTAGTTATAATTTACTCACAACCAGGACCTGGTCAGAAGATGTCGTAAGACAGCATTCCCAATAGTCGCAGTACTTTTTATTTTTTTAAATTTGGAGCGTGCCTAAGTGACTTTGCTAAGACTAATGGAAAGCAGGAATAGATCTAGGAAAGTTTACTATCATACTGATGCGAATACCGACAATGCGACATGATGACCTGCGCTATGTCAATCTAGTGATATGCATTTTTGCATCCCGCTAAACGACCCGTTACCATGTTGGCAGGATCATGAACCACGTGTATAGAAATACTATCATGTCGAAACTCCAATAAGCGTTGTTTGTATCAAATACACTTTATTTTGTCCTCAGTCCGAAATCTTAGAGAGGGTAGTAACAGAGAAATGGTATATATTTGACCGTAATCACCAGACTAACATCAAGATTTTTAACATGGCTCTTAGTCAAAGGATGCCTATTTATATATTTGGAACGATTACGTTGTCGTTTCCTACATTCACTTGGGTAAGTATAAACAAATTTGTAGTTACGTGTGTGAACAATACAATATTTACAGTACACTTCCTTAGAAGTACATTTTTTTATGCAATGCCCGGCAAACGAACAGACGTATCGCTTGATGGTAGGCGATTACCGCTGCCTGTGGACACCCGCAACACCAGAGGCGTCACAAGTGCGTTGCCGGCCTTTGGGGGGCAAAAGCGTGGCTTTAGACCGGCTTTCTGTGAGGCCGTGATATCACACCGGTCGAGCCAGCCCATTCATGCCGAAGCATGGCTCTCCCACGGTAAACCTCCTTATAGTCTTATTTCTACATTGTAGAATTGTTATGTATTTTTATGTATTCACAAATTTTTTTGCATATTTTTGTATAAATGTATATTTTTTAAGTACATTTGTAAGTTCGATTTTATCTGCAATCGCTGTTTCACACCGGTTTTCTGTGAGGCCGTGATATCACACCGGTCGAGCCAGCCCATTCATGCCGAAGCATGGCTCTCCCACGGTAAACCTCCTTATAGTCTTATTTTTACATTGTAGAATTGTTATGTATTTTTATGTATTCACAAATTTTTTTGCATATATTTGTATAAATGTATATTTTTTAAGTACATTTGTAAGTTCGATTTTATCTGTTTCTGTTGCTGACTACAACTATTCTAAATTAATATCTAAGTTAATAAACGGTAATTAAATAATTAAAACAAACATAAAGAAAGGATCTGCGAATCATGCTATTAGAGTAATACAGAAGTAAATGAATTCAAGCATGGTATCAATATAGCTTAAACTCTTATGCATGGTCTCCACGATTCATTACCAGAGAAGCATTATAATCGAGACATGTGGTGGGATGTAATATTTCGTTTCTTTTAAATATTTATGCTAGTTTAATACTTACGATCGAACTAAATGAATATTTAACTAAATAAAAAGGTTCACAATGCTGAAAGTTAGCCCATGTTTCGATTTCTTCATATTTTTTATTGGAAATAATACACTTGTAAGAATTTAATACTTAAATTATACAATTTAATTTATACATTCTATTCCTGCAACCGACAATTTTATTTGTGTGATCCCGAAGTAGGTTCAGCGATATGTTGATTCAGTCTCGATTTCCGTCTGACGAGGCGTCCGTCATGCTTGTTTGTCAAGCACAAACAAGAGCAGTTATTACCTTGCAATTGTCGAGGTTTGATTCCACAAACAACGAAAGTTTGTAGAGGTTAAGAGTTAACGATTGCCAAAGGTGTGACCCGGCTTTAGAAATTGTGTGTTCCCCATACAGCAAATTGTTCATATTGATTACAAAAAATTATAGCTTTGTATTTTTCTTTTCAGTTTATTAAAACTGGAATGTCATTCTTCACCCTTGTCATGTCAGTACTGGAAAAAGAAAACATTTAAATAAAAGTAGAACAAAAAAACTAGTGCCTGACTACACTCAATTTAAGCACCTTCCTAGATTGATAGGAATTGCGACCTAATAAATAAATTTATTAGTATTATTCGGTATTGTTTTATTTTTTAACTAACAAATAGTATTGTCTGATAGCCGTTCTCCTTATTCTTAAATAAATGATCAATGATGATGATGATAAGTCACAAATAAAATTGTGGTAACGCTCAAATACTTGAAATAATATAAATAAATACAGTTTCTTAGCCTTTGGGATGTTGAAAGCATCCTGCTTAATGCTGAAAATACAAACATAAAAACTAACATCACTACGCAATACTTATCACTAAAAGAAGTCGTTATATTTGTAATACCTTCGAAGTTACTATTTAGACTAACTTCATACAGCAATTACCATAAAAGCGGACCCTTCAGTTGGATGGAACAATAATCGCGAAATAAATTCATATACGAATAAATCCAAGCCACACTAAATTCGGTGGTATTCTTTGTCACCCATTTACACACTCGTCTCTGAGAGCCCTCTCAGGGCATGCCTCTGAGGGCATGCCCTGTTAAGCCCAACTAATTCTGATCCCTGTGACACCCTAATTTTACCACTTGTGCAGATTTGCTGGGATTCAAATTATATTGGTTGGTATATTCCCGCGATATATCACATGAAGTTAGTGGTTTTGACACGGGACTGGAAGAGTTTTGGGTAAAAACAGTGTTTTAGCCACCAGATCTGAATTGCGTTGTGATTTAAGTTTTTGAAAGCTTTCTATTAAACAAAGTTTATTGTTCTATTATTTCATAGTACCTGGATGACCCAGCTTTACTTGGTATTTTTAGTGTTATACTTTCTGAATCCTAGGTAGATCAATTTATCACCCCCGAAAACCCTTACATACTAATTTACTGGTTTAAAGATATTAAATATATCATACAATTGTTTTTATGAGATATATAGGAGAAGGAGTTACTAAACTTTTTGGATACCGAAAATTCGTGTTGTGGTTGTCTGGAAGAGATCGCCGTGAGCGATAAGACCGCCTATTGTATCATTTGCATATTTATGACTCATCATCTGTTTTAACTTTGTAATTTTTACATGTATACAATACAGATATATAAATAAATAAACTGTTACACCAGCATACAAATCCCTTGATGATAATGCTTAGGACTTAGAAATAATTTTACAGTTTATGAACTTCATTACAAGTATAAGTTTGTTACTTATATTTTATTTTTATATTAATTTGAAAATCAATTTTTATTTTTCTTAATTTTTGACGTACTAATGCTATTCTTAGGGTTTCGTACCTCAAAAAGAAACAATGAAAACCTAATAGGATCACTTTATTATCCGTCTGTGTTTCAAGACCCGTTTTTTCAGTAATGCGTGGAGGTATAAAAATAGAATTCATACCAAATATTCAACTCTATTGTCGCTTAGAGCTGTGAAAAAAATAAAATCCTAAGTCAACGCAACCAAAACATACAGCAGGTTTGTGCAGAAAATATTAAACACTCGCAAGGGAATCAAAACATACAGGGTACTTCCCGTGAACTCCGAATCTTGAATTTTAGCACAAAACAACGTCTTCTAATAAAGAATAAAGATTTACTTAAGGTAAAGGAAAAATTACGCAAAGTATAAAGTTTAAATTACATCATATAATATATCTACAGGTTTCTACGAAACCATCAGTGCACGAGTTCGACACGCACTTTTTAAATTAATGTTGGAATATTAATTAAAAACACCGAAGATTTTTCATATAAATCTTATCAGAATTTTAGACTTCTGTAGTACTTAATTTTAGTCATAAATGATGATCAGAATTGTGTGGCGTTTAACATTTTATTACCGAGAAGTGACTTAATTGAAGCATAACGGGGTTTTGATTTTCTAGATAAAGCAATTTCAAAGAAAATAAATGTTTCAAAAAAATTTGAAATTGAAATAATGATTCATGAGCCTGCTTTCAATTCACTTGATTGGAATAAATTAATTTTATTCATCGTCTGAATCCTACTAAAAAAATCGATTCTTTAATTGAATCATATATTGAGTAATATTATGAATACTTTGAAACTTAACTGAAACTAGATCATTCTTAATTTTTGTTAATTCTGATATTTAGAATACCTTATGAATCTATTGGTCTATCCAGAGAGTTATATTAATATAAAGAAAAAAATATCAACAATTCTGTTAAACATGATTTTGTCGAATCTTTAACAATTTACGCAGCGCACGGAATGGAAGTTCTCAAAAGAAATAATTTTCCTTTGTTTTTTTTTTATTTATTTGCTGTATGTATCCTTCTTATTTTCTATTACTTTCTTTTGTTGCCAAAATAGATATTTTTCTTTTTTCTTTTCTTTTTCTTAGCTCGATGCTCTTACACGTATATCGCAGCATATAGCCTCCCTCGATAAATAGGCTATACAATACTGAAAGAACTTTTTCAAATCGGACCAGTAGTTCCTGAGCTTAGCGCGTTGAACTAAACAAAGAAACAAAGTGTTCAGCTTTGTAATATTAGTATAGATACATTTAGTGCGCTATAAAATGTCGATTTAAAGACTATTCAACTAGACTATAAAGGATAGATAATACAATTTTAGTTTGCAACTGAGCCATTCTATTACTAAATCAACAGTGTTCCCATCTTTGTATAAGAACAGCGACCCGATCTTGATCGTCTATCGGAACGGTATTGTCTTTATTTCCTCTTTGCTTTGGGTCAAGTTTGTGATGAGATTATAGTTGTGTAGATAGATATCCTACTTACTAGAATATCTTCTTATTACATTTATTTACTGGACTAGTAAAGTGCAATGTTGTCAGCAGTAACAACTGTGCTGTTACCGGTATGTTAAGTGATTATTTTGTGAGTGGGTAGGATGGTATCGTTGTGATTATTCTAAGCTTACGTTAACTATGATTGGCTTAAACAGAATAATTGCGGCTGGCATGTTTTGCATTGTCATCCATATGCTGAGTCCAAGGCCTTTATTTTGTCTTTTTAGTATTAATGTTCAAGCACTGTTATTAATTTAGAAACCTATGTAATATTAAAGACAGTTTTTTTATGATTATTTTATTGTGTTGTAGAATTATTTGGTGAATGTCTATACGAAACACATGGATACTGAGTACAAATTAAAAGCTGTGTCATCTAATGGAAACTGACTACCACCATCAACAACAACTATACCTGTTATCTAAGAGCCACAAATGTGTTATCGGCTTTTTAGGGAGGACGTTCTTTTCAAGGCTACCTTTTTTGGAAAAAAACATGTATTTTTTATAAAGCCACGAAGCCCAGCTGGTTTAATATAAAGGTGATATCACTTCATTTCATAAAGCAATAGGCAACAAAACAAATACAGTGTGAATGTGATTTTAAAATGGGAAGTTACATACTTTTTACCTCATCATAAAAGCAAGGGGTGGTTATACGATTTTTTTAAAATTTATCAATATGAAAAAGATGATTATACAAATGCAAAAATGTAATCACTTCATGTGTAATCACCACATAGTTTTAAGTTTTTCGAACAGTATTTCTTTAAAATGTTCAAACCAAGCGTAAGATTATAAACTTCTACTTTGTGGGGCGTTCCTAAAAAAATAATGCTCAAAATGTTGTGTCAAACTAAAGGTTAGATAAAATAACACACGCTAGCGTCCTAAAATAATACTTTGTTCACCGGACATGACGGGCACTCCATTAACAAAAGCTGAGCAGACTTTATCCTTACCAAACCAGACTTCAATATTATAATTGCGGAAAACTGTTTCCTTGTCAATCGCGAAGGAATTTTCTTCTTTTTCGCAGCAATACACCAACTGATTGACATATTTCTGGTGAAAATATCATTTTCGTCGCAAATATCAACGTTTTCAACATCTTCATATGTTTATAGTGCCGTAGAGCTAAGTATGGGTATTGCAAGTTTTTTTTTAAAAAAAGACAACCTTGCCGCATTTGGGATATACCTCTTGTGTCACAGGGGACTTTACGAACATGAAACTGACACAAAGAACACCCAGACTCAGAACTACAATTTGCGGATTACACCATTGAACCATAACACTTGGCGCTGTAAGAAACGGCGTGGAGACCGCTTAAATCACTTGCTCAACCGTGCAGTTTTAATTGATGAGTTCTATTGTGTTTTACGAGCTCTTTCCATTGGTTCTTCTACACAACTACATGTGCTGGCCGTGGAAATCATATTTTAGATAAGTAGACTAAACAATTCGGCTCTTCCTTCTTGAGTCAATTAACCTAAATCTAGAACTCACTACCCTTCCGCTATGATCCCGGATCCTTTCAGCGAGTCATGGAAAAGCATCTCACTACACTGCCTTACTGTGGGTTACCATGCCGCAATGTCTGTATACATAATTAGTATGGTAACTACCACTCAACCTGTAATTACGAAATTTTTCCTTTGTGTGTGCTATTTCAAAATATATATGTAAAAAAGCGTAACTGACATCTTCAAAAGTAAACTTTACTTTTGAATTAAAAGATTATGATTGCTTCGTACCAAATTTCAACATTCTGAGTTCACGGGTAAGTTTTGATTCGATTTGATGAAATTTTAGAGCATAACCGGCTGTATGCTATGATTGCGTTGGGTTAGAAGTTTGATTTTTTCACAGCTCTAAGGGGCAGGACCTGATATTTGATATGAATTTCACCTTGACATCTAGACGCGTTCCTGAGAAAAAGAATCTTGACTGATATACAGACGGATATCAAACTGATCTTTTCTTTTTTTCTTTTAGGTGCGGGACCCTAAAAAAACATGGCTATTTTGTTTTTTCTTGGTAACGATTTTAATAAAATCATACTATTGTTTAAATTCTGAAGGCTATATCAAACTACATGGGTAAATATTAGTCTAGAATTCTGTAAGGAAAATTCTTGTACAAGTTAGTCTTTACACAACTTCTGAAAAGTAAACATTGGGTTACGATCCAATAATTTCCACTAGCTTGGATAGAAACCTTTTCTTCGTGTTTTCTTTGTTTGTATTCATATTTTAACCGACCAACATTCGATTTAACCTTAAAAGTATCAATAATTCTGAATTTAAGAAAAGATTTTGAATAATTTAAAGTAGTTTAGTACTTCCGTCTAACTGGTTTTCACGAATATTGTCTTATGGTGTAACAATAAAAGACAAACGTCTCCGTCTATTCTGAACCCTTAGATAAATAAAAAAAAAATTCGGACATCTAACACACAACGCCATCTAGTCCAAAGCTAAGCAAAGCTTTTATTATAAGTACTAGATAACTGACATAAATACGAACATACATTTTTTTGTAAATAAATACATATAATATATAGAAAACACCCAAAGTCTGGAACAAATTTTTGCAGACCATACAAACATTTGGTCCTACCTAGGAATCGAACCTAAGATCTCAAGCACAGCAGTCGCATACGCTACCACTACGCCACCGAAGCAGTTAACGGATAAACTTAAACATTACTGACAGTTATGTAGAGATTCGAACAAGATTAAAAGTACCTACTATTTTAACAATAGTAAAACATGGTTATGAAAAATGTTTGCATTTACAAACATTTCCACCGTATTCAATCAGTGGAGCTTACACGATGTCCACAAAAGTATCCCTGACAAACACAGCGCATTTCCGTTGTATTCGTGCCGACATTCCTAAAAACAACAATGAGTTTTGCTCAGAAAATACAGCAGGCTCTGTATTTCGATCTAACTTCTATAGTTTTAGTAAAGCATTCGGTTCTTTCACAAATAAACTGCGAACTAACTATGAGATGGCGAGGTGGCAGCGAAACTGTGTGTTTCGAAGTTACACCTTATTTGCATGAATATTTCAATTTTTAGATTTTTCCATTTTTTTTACTCATGTGCTTGTTTCTACTGTATTTCACTTCAATTAACACCTTTCCGGAATAAATATTCACAAACTCGATATATAAAATAAAACTAATATGTAATACGTGAATATAAGAAACCGGGCAAGGATCACTATTTATCTCTGTAATAATTATATGCTGTATGTGTGCGGGTGTATCTATCTTTTTTTTATGATATAAGGTGCAAACGAGCAGACGTATCGCCTGATGGTAAACGATTACCGCCGCCCATGGACACCCGTAACACCAGAGACGTCACAAGTACGTTGCCGGACTTGGGGGGATAGGGGGAGGGGTTGCGGTATAGGCCTCCGGTATCCTCACTCACTCAATGAAACACAGCGCAATCGCTGTTTCACACCGGTTTTCTGTGAGGCCGTGGTATCACTCCGGTCGAGCCGGCCCATGCATGCCGAAGCATGGCTCTCCCAAGGTAAAAATGGACGTCAGCAGTAAGAAAATTAATATTTTCCCAAATAACGATGTCCAATGTTTCTTGTGCACTTTAAGTTATACATACTTCAAAGAAGGTTTTCGCAAAGAGGTACAAAAGAAGTATACGTAGAAAGCATTTGATTTAAAAAAATGATAAAACAGTTAATTTCATCATAACGCTGCATGGATATAAAAATGTATATCTACACGCTGCCTATATTTTAAGTAATGTCCTTACGACGGATGGATAGCTGGCCAGCCGTCAAATTGAATAATATGAAAAACAGAGAGGTAGGGTCACATACAGTATTCACTAACTTACTCTAGCTGATTCTTATGTTTGATTCCTTATCATTATTTGTGTCATTATCAAAGTGGTTTGAAAAATTCTTCTTATTCAAGTCCCTCTAACAAAAGCGTTATTGTTGTTTTCAAAAGTAAACTGTACTTTTCAATTAAAAGCTTATAATTATAACATTTAATGTTGACTGCCTTTTAATAAATAAATTGCTAAGTTGTTGTTGTGAATTTTCAATTACTTTTATTTCCAATTTCATTTGTCAAATAAAACAGCAACTGTGTACGTATGATTCAAAGTAATTTAAGATTAATTTTATGCAGCGTGGTTTTATATAGAAATAAATAAATAAATATCGTCACACATTTTAACACACAACGCCATCTAGTCCCAAACTAAGCAGAGCTTGTACTATAGGTACTAGACAACTGATACGAATACTTATATACTTTTTTTGTAAATACATACATATCATCCATAGAAAACACCCAAACTCCGAAACAAATATTTGCAGATCATACAAACATTTGGTCCGACTCAGGAATCGAACCCGAGACCTCTTGGGCAGTAGTCGCATTCGCTACCACTACGCCGTTTATTTTTAGTAGTAAAAACTAGCAAATAATGGCATTGAGCAATTAAAACGAATAGAAAGAGAGAGCCATAAAAGAATAGAGTTTTTTTTAAAGATAAATAAATTCTGCGTATATTTGTTTAAATTTTTTTTTTATAATTTTGATGTATACAGTGTCACTCTCACGACTAACATGAATCTATTGGCACCCCTCACATAAAAATACGATAAGCCGTTTAGGCCCTAGGGCGAGCCAAAGAAATATACTCATAAACATACATACACTCGAAAAATATAACCCTCCTTATTTCAGAGTCGGGTAATAAAATGACATTTAAAATTTGATACTCACTAAACCATCAAAAGTCTTTAACAGAGCACTGCTGGACCCAAATCTCTCCTTACAAAATTTTATAAATGAACGAATCAATAGCCAGTTTTTCACGTATTTCAGGAATAAAAACACCAAGGTTTTCATTTACAGATATAAAAAAAATCTTTGTAGGCACCGTTTTCAATCAACTTATCGCCGACCGCTGCCTAAGGAAGGTTTTTCCCGACACCTCAAAATATAGCTTAAAATTTTATTTACAGTTTAATTTAGGAACATCTCAAATCTGAATAGTGTAAAAATATGTAAAACAGGAGCTTAAAGATAACGGAAATTCAAATATTTTTAAGTAATGAATTTAACACACTAACACTGAACCATAATCTTGAATCGTTAATTTAAAAAACCAGAGCAAATAACATAATCAAACATATACCTATAAACAAATATTTATGGTCGAAACCTAAGAATTTGTACGGCGAGGGAGTAGACCATAATTTAAACCCGACTCTTCTAAATAAAATGCAAGAGGGATACAACCAACAAAACCACAAAATGCCGAATGTGAACAACATACATTCATGAACTGATATGTGACATGAATTTACGTCCATGCTAACTGTTAGATTGGATAATACTCTAGGAATCGACTCACCCAGATAAGATAGACCCTCCGAGAACTTGAGGTGCAGTTTTCAATATTATGTCTGTGAATTAATATATATTAGAAACATTTGATGAAAGTAATAATTTTAAAAGTAAACGCGTAGTATGACATGTACATTTGAAGGCATATTAATTAAAATGGAGGTCGCCTGGCCGTTCTTTTAGTTCTTTGACCAGTTTAACCTGACTTTTTACTGTATAGAAGTTTATAAGATAAAAAGTCAAATATAATACTAGTTTTTTACACAATTTTTAACTTTGTTTGACATATTGTTTTGTACATCTTCTACATTTAAACATTTAGTATAAATTTAAAATACGATATTATTATTTTTGTTTTTGTTAAGTTTCTCAAAGACAAAGAAATTTTATTCTAAGCCTTTACTTTTGTATTTAAAGTTTTAAAGATGACCCAAATACAATTTAAACACGAATAACCAACTCGTGTTGTATAAAGTATGATTATATTTAGATACTTAACATAACAATAGGACCCAAAATATCACAATATCTATATGTAAATAGGCGAATGCAAAACAGCGGAGCGCTTTTGTTTCCTCTGATTATCAACCAATTTTCTTGTTGACCCTGCAGACGAATTTTGATATTTAATAAATATGTTATGGGTTTTCGAGGAATTCGTATTTTTCAAAGACTTTTCCCGCACCGTGAATATATCCGGAATCCTTATGAAAGAGTTTTCATCCGAGTTATGATGACCAATTTGGCGGCGCGCGTCAGTAATCCCCAACACGGGGATACGGCTCTGTGTGTCAATTTCATAGCGTTTTAACATCAAATACACCGATATGATCTAATAACAAAGCAGGTGACACATGCGCATTATTGGAAAATGTTGTTGAATGCTTGGATTAACCTACCATGTATTTTAGAGGCTTTAAAAATAAAAGTTTTACATCGAATGGAGACTGCATTTCTGGTCTCGGTGTTTATATTTGCTTTTATATTCGAGTGCAATTTTAAGTACCTGGATTTAATCGTATTTTAGTTGTAAAATATTGTGTTTTTACTAGGAAGTTTTCAATACCCAGATTTCTGATGTGTGAATGTTGTTCATGCAATATAATGCTCTTTTACGAATACTTACAATTTAATATAAATTTATAGCTTACGTTTCAAGATATTCAAGATGTTGATTAGATATCAACCTCATTTGGACGCTAAATTCATTATAGATATTGGTAGCTTCTTCATACTGCATGATCTGCTTCGAAACCAGTTTGTGGGTCTTATACTTCTTTGATAGCACATTGTTTATGGAATAGGTGGCAATCGAGCAAGCATATTCCCTGATTTTACCCTTGGGTGACAGATTGAGGTATGGGCCTTCGATATTCACACTCACACGCGAACAAGTTTTAATTGATATAAAAATAGTATCTGTGTTATGTTTTGCAAAATTTTCATCAATGGTAAAAAGATTTAAACAAGTTTTCTTAAGCGGATAAGTTGTACTTTATCAACGTATTATTAAATAGAGTTTTATATTTAAATGAGTGTATTATGATTTTGACTCCTTGAAGAAAAACTAACTATTTGAAAAATTAACTATAAAGTAGGCACGCACTGTCGTAGAGAACAATAAAAGAATAAAAACATAAGTCCAGGTTCACATTATATCAACGAATTTTAACTATCCACTTGGACATAGTTCAGGTTGGGTTTCGGTAATTTTAATTACTCGGTGAAAACACGAGAGCATTATTCTTTTTTGGTTTTTATGTATAGCCATATATACTCGAATCGGTTCATATGTCCTATTCAAGCATGTCTCTTCCACTATCGATAGATAATGAACAGCAGAATCTATCGTCACATTTTACATATTAGTATGAAAATATAGAAATAAAGTATTCTGAGAATTCAATCGCTTGGTCAATAGTAAGAAACTTCAACGGCCAACAGCTACAAGTCGTCACTTAAGCAAAATTTCACTTAGTACATTTACAAGGCAGGTGAGACCAAACTGTAGTTTCCTATAAACTTTGGCACCAGCAACAAACACTAAATTGAATGTATCCAACGGACGGTACAAGCTGGACCCGAGAGAGTTTGCTTCGACTGCGCCATTTCCACGAAGAATAAACACGGAGTTACTGCCATGCAGTTGCACTAACAACATACTAGAAGTTGGTCGTTTCTTAAGGATCAGTGTTAGCTTTTGTTGGATACTTGTTGGATCTGAAATACCTCATTAATATCTATAGCTCTTTGGTCCGTTTTGAACAGACTCATATCTGTAAGTAAAGTCTAAATATGCTATATATAATAAACTGAATTCGAAATACTAAGTTATTTCGAATTCAGTTTGTTATCAACGATTTCTGCATTGAAATACAATATGTATGCATGAAAAATATTTCACATTTATTTTTTGCTAGAAATATACATTTCACAATCGACTTGGATTTCACCCGATAGTATTTTATATTAACAAAGCAACTTGACTTCAATCACAATATAATGTCAGTTTTTCTGTTTTGATTTGTTAGCAATTATATGTGTTGTGGCGACTTCCACATACAGCGTCAACATAAAATATATGACAAACGCCATCCACCGAAGATACACTGAACTACGGAGTAACGTAGTGCCTACCAGGCATGGTCACCTCGCCTGATCAGAAGATCCTCCCTTTGTGTTGGAGGAACATGTCGCCCGTTCCTCCACATGTGTTATAAATAAAAATAAAAAAATAAAAAATATGTTTATTTCCACCACAAAGAATTCATTTTACAATATAATCATTGAAGTTAGTACAGATACAATATTTGTAGCTTGGGGTGGACTGGAGCCTAAACTAGGTCAAGACCTGTATTTCAGGACTCCAGGATTCACACCAGCTCAGTTTGCTGGGTCGATATATTGTGTTGCGTTACTATATATATGGGTGTGTTTGAGTGTGTATGTGTGGTGCGCGCACGTGTTTGTGTGTGTGATGTCTATGAAACTTTGAGCCATATTCGCTCGATCTTTTAAACCGACTTAGTAATACGATGTAGACTTTCCATCCAGTTTCGTCACTTCATTACTAATGTTATTATCTTTTGACATCTGACCCTAAACTAAACAAAGCTTGTAACTAACGGTACTAGACAACTAGTTAATTATACATCGAAGTCACCCAAATTCCGGAATAAACATTTGTAGATCATGCAAACATTTGGTGCGACCCGGGAATCGAACCCGAGACCTCAAGTACAGCTGTCGTATACGATACCACTGCGTAAGGCTGCCGTTGGTCCGGATTTTCACGGATTTGTCCTAGTTTATCTAGGACATCCGGGGTTTCATTTATCGTCCTTCATTGATAGTCCGGGTTTGAAATTTTTTATTATTTATTCAAAATTTCATCTCAGCAAATGCTGGTAAACGTGAACCTAGCACGGGCTTATGCCAAGTTATTATTTATAATTATTAGTCCATTATTAATCTTTTAAACTGCACTTGTTCTCTTAACCGCAAAATATTTTGAAGGTCAAATATTGCAAAAAAGTTACATGTAATTGAACAAAAGTATATGCAATAGCTACCGGTGTGCTAAGCCCTTTATCAATTGCCGAACTCAAATGTAATTTAAATGATGCAGCATTCATCAACGCAGCGTTAACTCAAGTAAGTCATAAATATATTTCAATTCATCATACTGAACACGCGTTTTTTAAAATGTCATAAAGTCATTTCTTATTAAAGAAAATCTTTTAGATAGTTTTTTTTTCTCGACAGTTATTAAAATAAAATGCTCAGTATCTCATACATACTATTCTTACCAATTTACATACACTTGACACATAACTCTTGTACCAGAAGGAATTTAGGCATCGCTCAACTCAAACAATTGGCTACGTTATTATTGTTTCTCCGAAAGAAATAATTTTAAATGCGTAGTTCTACTAATCGCAAACAATTTTGTTTAACATATAATCCGATGGATAGTATGAAATGCTTGTAAACAAAGCCGTCAAACCAACTAGGTATCCAGTTATCTATGG
Organism: Hyphantria cunea; assembly: GCA_003709505.1. Classification (NCBI taxonomy): domain Eukaryota; kingdom Metazoa; phylum Arthropoda; class Insecta; order Lepidoptera; family Erebidae; genus Hyphantria; species Hyphantria cunea. The sequence continues at coordinate 475,329 of PKRV01001177.1, forward strand.
ATTCAAGCACTTTAGACTCTAAATCCAACCTTTCGACAAAGTACACAAAGGAGCTATTAAAATTGGTGCAGCAATATTGAACCTTTCAATTTATCTGGAGAGAGATTTGTCTATACTTGTGTAGTAAATGTTATTCTGAGGAATATTTTATTAAGTACTTAATTTGTATTATAGCTGTCTACATCTGCAGACACTTTTCATTAAGGCATTTTTAATGTCATAACGTGTTAAAAATCGATCAACACCGGCTGTACGCACAAAAATTCACGACTCATTGTCACGTTCCGCTTGAGTCAATACAACCAAGTCAATATAGGTTCCCGGACCAATACGACCTTCAAACCTTCAAGAAAAGAGCGTACTCCTTCGTAAAAGGCGGCCAGCTTAAAAGGCCGCCAACGGGCGGGCGTGCGTGCGTGCGTGGGTGCTTGCATGCGTGCGTGCGTGCGTGTGTGCGTGCGTGTATGTGTGTGTGTGGCGATACGTCTGCTCCTTTATCCCATATATAAAAAAAGAAAATTAAAAAAAACGAGTCGAGCTTACAAACGAGAGCGCGGGACAAGCGATAAAGAGGCACGATCGGCCTAAGCATCCGGCTTGTGGCATATATTTTTCATTAATGTTTTCTTACCACGTAAAATTATCAGCGTTAAACAGACTATACATACAACAATTGTTTCCACTAGGTACTATTAAATCGCGTGTTGATCGTATTTCTACCATTTTGATTAGATTATTCAATACTTTTCTGTTCATTATAATACTACTTCAGTACTGAAAAAATAACTGTGTAACTCATATAGTTCGCTCTCTTAAATACCTAAAACAAATGCCTGCAGCGATTATTCAGAACCATAACTTCTTCTCATCCGGTATTCTATAAGAAAGAGCGAGCACTTGCGACAAGTTCTAGTCTATTGTTTTTTACTTATATTTTATTTAGACTATATTTATTCTTGTATTAAGATTATATTCTCATCAGTAGCGTAGCTAAATATTAAACACTTAACAGCAAATACGACGCATTAACCACTATGTTACCTACCAGCATCAATAGTTGTTTAGATGATATCTGTACTGTTATCGTTAATTGAATGCATGCGTAGTACTAAGTATTCATTGTCTTTTGTTGTTTGCCTTGCAACTTGTATGAAATATTTTAAGACGATCGATAAATGTGACAGCTGTGTAAATCTTAAATGATAAACTGAAAGTCATCAATTTTACTTCAAACTTATAAGAGGCTTTAAATTCGATAGATTTACTGAGAGGGGAAATAAAAATATACTTCCTATGCTCAGATAAAGTTCAGTCAGTTTAGATAGAATAATCGACAATGCAGACGACATCTTATTGCAGTGTTCCAGTGCAATAATGCACAGAGTTCGGCACCTCACTGGCTCATCGCTTTAATTGAGTTTCAACTTTTTGATGTTCAACTACCCTCTTGTTTCAGACTGTGATTTTGTTCGCCATTGTTCGGTTTCAACAAAACACTAGGAGTTCAGGATATAGAAGAGATGTTTTATTTTAAAGTTTGGTTCTCTGTGACTTTATGAGTAATTGAAATGCACTGGAGTTGGTAGTTTTGGCTTTAATCTTTGAATTTCTAACATTTCATTACTTAAATCGATCACATCGATGGGGTGACATTAGTTAGGGTTTATTTGATGTTCAGTGAGAGCGTGTACGTAAGGCGGTCCACGGTGCCATTTTAGTATTAGTTTTAAAGTAGTTTTATTTTAAAAGTACCATGTTAATTTAGTTTTATGTTTTGTATTCCTTTTGTTATTATTTCCTTTTAATTTCCCTTGTTATTGATTTAATTTAATGTTTTTTGTTTTGTAATTTAAATATTTAAATGTTGATTAATTTAATTGGTGTTTATATTGATTAGTGTAATTAAAGTTCTTCTATCGCCTTTACCATGGAGAGTGTTTTTAAGAGCTCTTCCAACTGCCCCACCGCCTCTCCCTTCATCTACAAAACAACACGTGCAGACCTTGGGAATCACCGCTTTAAACTGGCAGACATACCCACGCCAGTGGGTTACCTAAAATATTCTTAATATAACAACACAAAGCAAACATTCACAAGATACAATAAAATCAACACAAACCAACCAAATATAGAATGTTTGAAGCTAAAGTTGCACATTCCTACTCTGTTTTGCTACTAGAAACAGAGCATTTAAATACAGATGCAAATGATTATTAAATAGGGCAAAGGATCCAGTTACGTACTAGACAGTATAACACGAACAAACGGTAATTGTAGCTATTAATTAAATGCTTTGTTTTACAACTTCATGGAACTCAACGGATGAACTTTGTGTATACTGCAGTATGGGTATGAAGTTTTCATGACAAGGGGCTGGACAAAGCTTTTGCATGTGCGGTCATCCTGAATGTGCCTTTTTGGCGACAGTAACATTAAATTAAGCAAATCTTCTTTCCATAAAATTTGCAGGAAATAGGTGACTTACAATAATATATCTTTAGAGTAACAAGGAAAGACATTTTTAGAATAACAATATGACGCAGTTTTTAGAAAGAAAATATTGTTTTTTAGTCGGTTTAATAAGGTTTCAGATTTTCAATTTACACTGGATTGAGATTCTTTCGTGCGAAATAACAATCAATCATGATGTACACGCATTAAATTCTGGGACATTTTTGAAAAGATTTTTATATTAAATTTGTAAAACGTGTATTTCGTTCAGGCAGTAAAATTAAAAAAAGACTCTCCTTAAATATGGCAATAAGGTTTACAAGTTATAAGTTTTTAAAAAGGCAACTCCCTCATAAGGTGTATATATCTTGTATCGTGGGAGACTTTACGAACATACATGAAGTGGACACAAAGAACACCCAGACTCAGAACAATAATTTGTAGATCACACAAAGTGTTGTTTCATCTAGGATTTGAACCCAAAACACTTGACGCAGTAGAAAGCGGCGTGACGACCGCTTAAATTACTAGGCTAACTGTACAGTCATGTATACATAATGTCCTAATAAAATAGTTCTTAAAGTATCAACTGATTCAATAGTTATATTTTTGCAGTATAGTATATGTATTATGACCGCACGGTTAGCCTAGTGGCTTAAGCGGATGCCACCCGCTTCCTGCTGCGCATAGTATCGTGGCTTCATATCCCACATTGGACAACAATCCACAAATTTTTGTCCTGAGTCTGGGTGTTCTTTGTGTCCGTAATATGTTTGTTTGCAATGTCTCCCGCGACTTAGAATGTAAATTTCTAATACGAGAGTTGTTATAAAAAAAAAGAAATTAAAAAAAGTAAGGTTTTAAGATTTTTAGGTTAGAAAAGTCAAAACCTGTCCTACTAATATTACAAACGGGAAAGTTTGTATGGATGGATGTTTGTTACTCTTTCACTTAAAAATTGCTGAACGGATTTGGATGGAACTTTACAGTAATATAGCTGATACATCAGAATAACACATAGGCTATCATTTGCCATGATCACCGACATATACGCGGGTGGGGCCGCGGCCATAAACTAATAATGTAAAACATAATAATGTGATTATGTGTTATTTTGCCGCAAATATGATATTTCATAGCTGAAAAGCATCGAGTGCCGAAGCTTTTAAAGTACGTCTGAAAATAGTCGTATTAAAAGTAAAAAAAAATGTAAAAATAATCCAGGAAAACAAAAACTGGACACCGTTTAGTCAGTCAAGTTTAACCAACGAACGATGTCACAGAAAAGTTGAGCGACCTCATAATACATTACAAACAACACTTTAATTGGTTACTATGTCAATTTTAATATCAGATTGGAGTGATTGTGTGTATCAAGTATGCGTTATTTGTTAAATTGCGATACTAGATTCTGCAATTAGGGTCTCTTATTTTCTCTTTAGAATAAAGAATCCAGACTATTATACGTATAATGAATTCGAAAGTAACTATGTCTATCTATATATCTAATACACTTTCCCGTCTAAATAACTAAACAAATTTGGATGATTTTCTGTACAAAGATAGCTTAGACCTTGAAGAAGGTATGGGCTACTTTTTGTTGCGGTAACCGACATATTAGGCGTGGGCAAAAATTATTGATCTCGTAAAATGCTCTTCTAGTTACTTCTCTTTATCATAAGTGAAGGTATCTATTCTAACACACACACTTCAAAATTATATAATATCTTCGTAAAATACTCCTGTTTCTCCCGACCTCCCCCCCCCCCCTTACGGCATATAGGGTATTTTGCTAATATTACACATTTCAAGGTTCATGTAAGAACTCGAACTGAATAAAGATTCGTGTAAGAAAGAACTCGATTTTGGTAAACTAATAAATATTTGTAGTCAAATGGCTTGACTTACATTACTTTAAAGTTACTCTGATGAATTAAATCAGTGTTTTCGAGTAACGATTTCTTTTCAGACACAAATTTCTAACATTTGTACCTTTTAATATCCAACAATGTTGATCTAATAATCTTTAGACTACCTTTGTAATAAAGGTAGTCTAAAGATTATTAGATCAACATTGACAACAATAAAAGGGTACCTTACAAGTAAGCTCGAGGGTCTTGAATACTCTGACTACAGATTGTATTTGGACAATCACTAAAAAGCACAATTCAAACAGGTTCATCAACCGTGAAATAAAATTTATTGCCAATAAATTTTTATGCTTTTGTACTATATTCACATCGAAGTGGTTTTTTATGAAGTTAAATTTTCGTGACTTTCGATTTTATAATATTGAAGTAAGAGACCTATATCTAGCACTGGAATGCGTTAGGCTGATGATGAATAGGGAAGTCGGATCGTGATATATCGACACATACAAACAAAAACATACTTCAGTGTATATACACATACTACACTCCGAAGACATATTGAACTGCGGGGTTATAAATGACTCTTCACGCAACAGAAGTGTTTGTGCCATTAGTTCATATATATATCCATCATTTAGCATAATCAAAACAACTTTTCTTCATGTGTTAAGGACAAAATAACAAATTTTCTCAGTCAGGGAGTCTTTAGAGAATGGGAAAGAATGAAAATAAATGCAAAAACTGTATCATGGGCCTGAAAGTACAAACTAATTGTGTTTATATCAAAAGTTCCTTAAATATCGATTGCAAAATTAGCAGCTTTTAGAAACTGCTGCAGAAGAAGTAAGAACATCATCAGGCACATCTTTTTATAGGACTAACACCTTACTCTTACTCTTGTACACCAGAATCCACACCACCCAGGAGTATTAAAACTCGGCGAAACCATGAAAAAATTAAACTGCCTCGTAATTCACGACGAAATTAATTCGAAGAAAATTTATAATTTGAATTTACTTTGTTGGACGTATAATAAATTAACCAAGCATATAAGACTGAATGAATAAGAGTTATTACTTTTTGATTATACAATCTATATATAACAACCTATACTATATACAAAGTTACCAACTCAGGTACAGCGCAAGGCCCGACAACACACATGATTAATTTCCTCAAATGCAAACTATGTATGTATGTAATATATCTAGATTTACAGAACAGTGCACTTCAAAGACAACGGTCTAAGTAAGCAGCTCATGTAAGTTAACAAGATTCCTTAGAATTCGCAATAATTTAAATTAATAATTGATTTTCTATTATCTACTGAAAAACCAAAAACTTTCTCTGTTTATTGCTTTCTGCTGGTGTTGCAGCAATAGACAGGATAGTGATAATATGGGTATCTTTAAAGTTTTTTCATTTTTAATAAATACTGGATTTTTATTTATAATATTTTCGAAATTTCGTTTAAAGGCTATTGTTATAAATACATTGAGTATATAAAGTTATAGTAAAGTTATTGACTCAAGAAAAACTTATGAAATTTTCCGACATGCCCAAAATCAATGAACATTTAGCAAATTCCGTTTAATTTATTAGTATGGTTTACTGTTCAATTAAACATTAATTTAAGAATCTTTGACTTTCAAACACAACATATATAAAAGGTATGCTGTAAAACAAATACTTATATGAAATTTAAACATGCCATCTAGCTTTATGCATCGATGCTATGATGCTATTATTTGTTTGTTTTTTTTGCAATTGTCAATGGAAAGCCAGTAGTGAATCTGGATAGCTATATGTTACTGAACAAGCGATACCTTGGCTCCATATTTTTCAATTAAACTTTAATTTGAAGAAATTTTAAGTTCGGAACACAAAAAATAATCTGTAGCGTTCTTTTCAAATTTACTAGGAACAGTAAAATTTTAAATTCATCAAGCCCCAACAAAAAAAAACAACACGTCAAGAATATTTATGAAAATTATTTCCATTTCTACTTCCCATATCTTATAAAGGGCTGAAACTCTTTTCATCAATCATTGCTATATTCATCATTCGGGAGCTATTATGCTATGCCATAGACAGATACAAACACAGAGAGACACATCGAACTTATAACACCCCGCCGTTTCCGCGTTGGAGGTTAAAACTGGAATAGATGTATGTAGATAATTAAACAAGGTTTACCTTGACTCCAGCTCCAGCTTTAATGAATCGAAGTGAAGACGTCCTTAGAGACTTGTACCGGCATATAACGTTTGCGGTGCCTTGCAGCTAATAATGTATGTCCCAACGGTACCCACGTGAACATTGTGATTATTTTTTAACAGCAATGTTGCGGAGCTTTGATAAAATATGTCTGTACGTTAACTTTAATTCTGTACGAGAACAACGATCATTTTTCTTAAAGTTGTAACTATAAAATACTATTAAAATGTGTAATGCATGCAAGTATGCCATGCTTGCGCACGTTCAGCCTAGATCAAACCGCCGCCTTCTACTGCACCGAGTGTTATGGGTTCAAACCACACATGGAACAGCATTTAGTGTAACCTCAAAATGTGATTCTGAGTCTCGGTGTTCTTTTTGTTCGTTTTATGTATGTTCGTAAAGTCCCATGTAATGAAGTATATTTATTAAAATCGGGAGTTGTCTTTAAAAAAGTTTTAGTACGGATTTTAAAACAATCTACCTATTTGACCTAAATGCTATATTAATAAATTAGGTTTTTGCAGCGGCTCAGTCCGCTTTCAACTCGTCGGTTATCGCGATAAAAAGTATTTATTCGTTCCTCAAGAATCAAAGTCAAATGCCAAATTTCATTCAAATCGGTGCGACGCTTTGGCCGTGAAAACGTGACAAACAGACAGAGTTACTTTCGCATTTATAATATAAATATGCTTTGTAACCAAAAAAGAACCTTTAAGAGATGTGATAAAATCACAGTATTGTTCATTTGTTTGTTTAACCGGGCCATTGCCACACTTAGCCTATTGATTGGGCCGTTGTATGTTGTAAAATCATGGTATTCACTATTTAATTTTAAATTTAATCCAGTATTCTTTTTATATTAAGATGAAAGAGACGACTTTTCAGTCATATAACACCACGATTTCTTGGAATTTCTGGATTAGATCACAAAGCCGTTTTATTCACACTTCATATTAGACGTCAAGAAAACAATTATTTTCCAAATATTCCAATTAAACCAGTAGAGGCCCAGATATTTTATGATTTCTTGGAATAATAAAATATTTGAGCTTCTAATGAGTATCTCTGCTATTAAAATATGCATTAACAATCTACGATAGAATAAGCATTTTAACGTCCTAAAAATAAAGTAGAATGTTGATCACAAGCAAAAACTACTGAGGCTTACTAAATGCATTCACGTAAGTGTTTGTCTACAAGATATTAGCACGAGAATCTTGTAAAATTAAATGTTATCAATTTAGCTTGATGCGACTTAATGTTGTAATAAAAGCCGTTTCAGAACTTATCGCGTATTTCGTTAGAAGATGCTTAAAAGATTTTGTTGGAATTAGACCTCTGTGTTGACGTACTAATGTCGAGGCCTATATACAGAAGTAGACTGCAATAGGCTGATGATGATGATAGACGTATTATTCAAGGCGATCTATAAAATGTGTGCTTAGAATTACGTGCATACAAATAGTTGAAGAAGAAATGAATGTCTAAAAAGAGCGAGAGGATAATAAGAAAAGATGAATTTACGGCATGCAAAACGATAATTTGAGAAGGTTTAGGAAAAATTAGGCAGTGAATCGACGAAAGAGGTGAATAGGATAAAATAAACCACCATAGCTAATCTATGAATTTTGCAACAGTGCAGCATGTATAGTGACCCACACCATGGCGGCTTAGTGATGCTTCTGCATCATTGGGCCCAGGTCTCGCACTCGCCAACAAAACACGACAGAAAGAATTCTGTCATTTTAGGTTGATCTTCTGTGCGAGGGTAGAACCGCCCCAGTCAAGCCAGCCCGTTCTACTACCCTTACTAACAGGCTTTTACATTTGCAAAAGTAGATTCAGTAATATCTTTTTACCACTTTCTGTCATATGTATGTTTTTTTTACGGTAAAGGGGCAAACGAGCAGACGTATTGCCTGATGGTAAACGATTACCGCCGCCCAAGGACACCTGTAACACAAGTGCGTTGCACTCTATTCCTATAGATGATTAATTTTTACTAACATACTTGAGTGCTAGTGATACACCATGGAAGAACTATAGGCCTACCAACCTTGATGCGCGATGAAATATTTTTAAATTTTCGGCTAGAGATGTGATACGAGTCCGGTTAATAAAATTTTCAGATAATCGAGGTTCGGATAGTCGAGAGTTTCATCTTCAGCTTATATACTTATTTGTCCTATTTCTTTTTTATTATTTTTATTATTGCTTCATAAGGATACATCCCCTTAAACATCAAGAATCCTTGTTAAGTTGCTGTTTGTCAGGTTCTTCTTATAAAAAACAGAATACTAGTAGTGGTCCAGCGGTCGAAATACAACCATGAGTATTTTTTTTTTATTTTTTACTTTCTGCACTCGTCCTTCATATAACCTTTAACCGTGGCAAATTTCATATTCCTTTATTTACATAATTTTCTTAAAAATGAGGTACAAAGTTTATACTTCACGTATAATTATATATAGAAAGATAATTGGTTCTCAATTGTGAAATTAATATACTTCTTGTTCGTGTCAATAACCTCCTCAGTTTCGTATTCCACAGTACCCGTGGGCGGCAATATACATCTCTCTTGTTTCGTAAATATGGCTAAAATGTAGTAGGTAAAATACCATTGTTTAAATGAGATTAGACGTATGTATATATTTACTATCCAATTAAGTAGAGACATACAAATCGGTAAGAGAAACCAATCAATTCTGGATCAACACAAGTCAACTATCAGTCCAGCCGACTTTACGACATCAATCGACGGTGAGCAAGCGTAATACAATCTTTAGAAAGATTGGATCTGTACAAACGATGTTATCATAGCTTTGACTTATTCTCAATCGCCGCTGACGAATGTAATGAGGTTGGCAGCAAAGCCAAAACGTTTGCACTACAGACTGTTTTACAGAGGATCATTTGTTCTGAGCTGATTCAGCGAGATGTTCCGATAAAGCTCTCCATAGCGATATCAGAACTATATTACAAGATATTCAATGAGGTAATATTATTTAATTGTACAGTCAACAAACAAATACAGCACAAAAGAAAGCAGGGCACATTATGAAAATAAATTGTAATGATGTAGTTTTCTTCGGAAAAAAAATTGTTTTACACACTTCAAGGTTTATTTTATTTTTATTGGCTTTTCTAATGAGAGGCTATGTCCAGCAGAAGATAAATAAAAACTGGTGATGATAATGATGATAAATCAAATAAAAGTAAATGATATCGCGATAAAAAGTAGTCTATGTATTTCTTCAACAAAAAAGACGGTCAAAAAAATCAGTTCAGTGCCGTGAAACCTGTACTACTGAAAAGACTACGCTACACCGAATGCACACACATTTAACAGAGATTTTATGTGAAATAAAATAACACTAGGTTTTTAAATTTTTCTTTTTTTTTTTTAACCCTAACATAATGATACCAGTAATATACATACAGAATAAAAGTTGTCTGAAAAAAATTACATACGCTCTGGAATTAAGTGGCTCTAGCTGTCAGTGTCTAACCGTTCAAACCTAGAACTCATTACCAGCGCAAGTTTAATTTTTTTTTGTTTTTTTTTTTAAAGACAACTCCCGCATTAGAAATATACATTCCTGTGTCACGGGGATCTTTACAAACATACATGAAATGGGCACAAAGTACACCCAGACTTAGAACAACAATTTATGGATCACACAAAGTGTTGTCCCATGTAGAATTTGAACCCACAACACTTGGCGCAGTAGGAAGCGGTGTGGCGACCACTGAAACCACTAGGCCAACCGTGTTACCGACCTATATAAGAGGCCTACAAGCGGGTCTGAAAAAGAAAACACACTAGTCCGCCACAGTGTGGGTCACCGTACTGCATTGTCCGCATTCACTATCAGAATGGTGATCACCGCCCTTGGATTCTACTCATACATCAGGCTGAGCATTTTGGCATCTAATTTGTGGAAAAATAAAAGTCAGAATATGAAGTTTATGATAAACATAAAGAAATACAAGGATTCAACTGTAACTAGTTTGAGAATTACTTAACTAAAGTACTAAAGGTGTCTTAGTGCACTTAAGCCGTGTGTAATTAGCACTTGACTTGAAGCACTGCTATGTCATTTGATTAAATTGCACACTGCATGTATGTAATGAGTAAGTTCGTTCTTGAAATTCAACTCATTTGTATCACAATACTTGTTTAATTTCAGAAATGTATTTTTACAAGTTTACAAATCTTACACCAAATAAATAAATATTTCCGACATCTAAATAATAAATAAATAAATATTTCCGACATCTCACACACAACGCCATCTAGTCCCAAACTAAGCAGAGCTTGTATTATGGGTACTAGACAACTAATATAATACTTCTATACTTTTTTTTTGTAAATACATACATATCATACATAGAAAACACCCAAACTCCGAAACAAATTTGCAGATCATACAAACATTTGATCCGACCCGGGTATCGAACCCGAGACCTCAGGAACAGCAGTCGCATACGCTACCGCTGGGCCATCGACACGTCGAATCCCGACATTAAAGAACGGAACCGACCAAGAACAAACCGTTGGGTAGTTTACTCGTAAAAGGTCTTAGCAAACAGACAGTGGAAAAGACTTCATTTTACCCTGTGTAAATAGTAATAATAGTTTCTTATCAAGAAAATTTACTGTGACAGCCACACCAGGCAGAGCCTGTGCCGTAGCTATCAAAGAATACGATTATCTTTTTAACATTCACAGTGTGTGTGTTTAATGTAGTTACATGTATAAGGTTTAAATATTGTTAGTTACTTAGATTATTCTATACTTATGAATATCTTAGACTATCCAAAATCAAATTGCACAAAACCCGTGCAAAGTTTTCGTGCAAAGTTTTTCAGGAAAAGATATACCAAGTGTAGATTTCCATGTATTTGAATGTACAATCTTTTAATACTTCAGCAGCGTGTAATAAAGTTGTATACATAAACTGGATGAACCCCGCGATGTTAGCCGTTTGGGTCGAATTAAGTTCGAATCCTCAGGAATAGACAAAAACAATTTTATTAAGATCTATTCAGCCCTTTAGGAGGAGTTTAGTCGTATACACATGCATAGAAAATATTATATATATATAAATTATTATTGTACCAATTCCATACCAAAGACTACAAGGCTACAAGCTAAACAAAAACTTTTAGATCTGTACATACGAATTAATTCAAATTAAACGACCCCACGGCGTTTGTCAATTAAAACATCTAACAATCTTAAACTTAAATGAAAAGGGAGATCCTGAATGTTTTGTCGTTCGAATGCGTCCTTTTTATGCAAATATAGGATCTTTCGTCGAAAACTTTCACGCCGCCGTCGTTTCTAAGGTCGCACTCGATTCATTTAGTGTGGCCCGCCTTTAATGTCATTATTTGAATTAAGAATTTGGAAGTCAACGAATTTAATTTAACTAAACAACTGGCCGGTTTTATTTCATGCCTTTTTAAAATAAAATATGCTTAAATTGGTGTTCCACTGATGACAAATTGTTTTGCGACTGACTAAAATAATTTAAAAATATAAAAAACAAAAAGCTAGTCACTCCGATCTACGTGAAACTGAGATATTTTTTAGATTAATCCAACGTAATACTAGTAGTAAGAGATTATGATAATTATAACCATAACTAGGATAAACTCACTGGTACTGCAAAGGCTACACGAGCACCATCAGCTGATTAGTATTAGATTAGTATTATTGGTAAAACTCTTGCTGTGTTTGATTACAAAATTTTAAAAAATGTTGAATACATTTTGCATGAATCAGTTTCTGCGGACTGCCTCGGTGCCACAGTGGTATCATATACAACTACTGTGCTTAAAGTCTCGGGTTCGATTCTCAGGTTGTACCAAATGTTTCTATGTTGACGGGGTGGAAAATCTCCTCGGATCTTCGACTCCCGGGGACTGCAGAGCCAGGTATGTGGTATTCCACTAAAAACCACCACGACAACACGGGACCACATTATTTCAGGCCCGCCAGGAACGTCATCACGTTTATTCAAACACTATCCTGGGGGACGTCTGGGCTTCCCCATGTCTGTCAGACATATCATTATAATGTTGCAGCCTGACCTCATTTTGTGCCGCAGACCCTGTCAGTTTAATCTGCTACCAGAGGTCCCCACTCTCTGGCAACTAGTGGTCCCGTCGGCGGTTGAGTCTATATAAGTTTCATTTAAATGTCATAATTATTTTTTCAAAATGTTATAATTATGAACATTGCCTATCTTTTAGAAATTTTTGCAATAAATGACGAATGAAGAGAACTAAATGAATTTTTATTGCTTTTAATTCGAAAACCACTTGCCGATACGACATTTCCTTGAATAAACAAAGCTTGTCGTATCAGTGAGACCGCCCCTTTGTGTTTGTCCTGTTGGATTTACAAAAGTGACTCGGATCCTCAGAATAATTTGACTTTATGAGAGCTCAACAGCTTGGCTTACGGTGTTTTGAATCAAGTTTGTCAAGTAAATAACTGAAATGGTCCTTATAATTGTATACAAAAATTGTTTATCTTAAAGTTTTTTTAAGTTAAATTGATAACTGTTTACATTGATTTCTTTTGCAGTACTGCAACCTTTATGCCTTATCTTCAGTACCTAGATGATTGATTTTCCTTCGGTATATTTTGTTTGGTAAATTATCTAAATCATGAATCAAAGCTAGTTTAATTTATCGCCCACGAAACGCAATGTACACTTAATTTTATGAAAATCGCTAGAGCCGTTTCCGAGAAGGTATCATATATCACTGGAATTTTTAAACCAAAGTATCACATGAAGGCGTATCTTATTGGAAATAGTTTATTTAAATTATATACACAAAAGGAAAACAAGCTAAATTTAAAAAAATATATTTTACTCAATGTACAACGTATATTTTACCTGTCATTTTACACAAGTAAAAATTATTTTTTCGATGAAATGAAAGAAGTTAAACAATTTTAAAACGGTTCAAAAGAACGAATAAAATATGATTCGTAGCCTAAAAATAACTTTCTTTTTAAATTGAGTTCTGTAGCATTAATACACAGAAATTTATAGTATGACTCCGTAAATAGCTTTGGGCTATAAGTTCAGATATAGTCAATTTATACATTTAATAAGGTTGTAAAAAGTCAATGACTGTGCACTAAAGATATTGAATAAAAACTAATGAAGGGATCTTTTTTACAGTAATAGAAATCATGTCTACAGTTTTTAGATTTTTTATCTCACTGTCTGTACGTCACGCTAATCTCAAGAGTGACTGGATTCAGGTGTGGTTTCCTGTTTGATTTTGTGGTAAACTTTATTAAACATTTAATATTTGATCTATTGTTTAATCTCTTTCATAAAAGAGTTATGTCAGTTTACAGAATCAGCGCGCTAACAGATATATACGCGGGCAAAGAAGCACGCAAATGCATGTAACAAATTAAGAATAAAATTGTTACATAGTATAGCCACGCTGATTTCAGCACGAACAGGCTGGCTCAACTGTGGCGGAACTACCCACAGTAGGTCAACGTAAAATGACAATACTCATGCTGTTGTGTTTCGTTTGTGAGTGCGAGACCGGAGGCCCAATGATGCAGAAGCATCACTAGGCCGCCATGGTGTGGGCCACCATGCAGCATTGTTGCATTGTCTGCATTCGCAATGAGTATGGTGGCCATCATTTTTATAATCTGCTTAAGCTTTCCATCAGACAGAGTAGAGTCACAATGGCTGGCAAATACATAAAAAAAATATTTGCGGAGACGTCTGTACCTTACCGTGTCTTCATGCTTTGGCAAACGTTGTCTTACGATACATAACGTCCGAAAAGCCTCTTTTGATATGTTACCTGTAACTATGTTTTCATTACCTGTAACAATAAAATACATGTTATCATTATCATTAAAACTTCGAGGCAAAAGTTCCTTAATAGATATGAGCATCTGCTTAGAGAACCGTCTAATGATATTCGAATTAATCATACTTAAAACAAATGACAAACTAATCATAAACTTGACTTTGACTTGCATCAGTTCGACGCTCTATAGCGCTGAGTGTTAAGGGTTCAAACCCCACATAACATGAGATATACATGTGAATGGAGACGTGGACAAAAGCTAATAGAATATGAGAATGACCACAGACAACGTTCAGATTTCAACTTTCAATAAATCATACATAATTTTATCAACATTAATTCCAAGGTAATTTTATATACTACACAAATGTTAGACATTTGAAATTAAATAAACTTGTTAAAAAAATAGCAATGTATACAAATTCCAATCTTTATTACAAGTGTAGGTACATTTTTGATCTTATATTATAGTTTGTCTCAACTTAGTAGCCTTTTCCAGGCATTGCAAATTTGAAAGAATATAGGCTACACAATTGTTACTTAAGTATTAAGTTATAAAATGTTTGAATTTTATCAAGAGAATGAAATAATAACTAACCTAAGTGGGAGAGCCACGCTTCGGCATACATAAGCCGGCTTGACCGGAGTGATCCCACGGACTCACAGAAGACCGGTGTGAAACAGCACCTGCGCTATGTTTCACCGAGTGAGTGAGGCTACCGGAGGCCCATAATCCAACCCTTCCCCTCATCCCCCTCCCCATCCCTCAAGGCCGGCAACGCACTTGTGACGCCTCTGGTGTTACCGGTGTCCATGGGCGGCGGTAATCGCTTACCATCGGGCGATACGTCTGCTCGTTTGCCCTCTTTCCTTATAAAAAAGAAACTAAAATAGTAAATAAAGTAGTAAACAATTTTAAAATCATGAAATGATAAAAAGATCATTAATGACTTTTCACATCGATAATTGCATTAAATTATGTTACTCTCTGGTCATTAAAATAAATTGCAATATACAAATACCGCTTTGAATCTTAACACCGATTCATATGTGCGCCCAAAATCGCGCAGCATTTCAAATCCAAGTTAGATTAGCTATTTATTAGAGTGGGGTAATGTCCGAATAATGTCAAAACCGACTGATTAGTGGAAGCAATCATGCAAATATTCTGTCGCATACTAATTGTGATGTAGATTTATGGACACACCCAGATTTTAGTTGCAATGATTTGTGTCGTTAGTGTCATTACACTGATGGTTTTTAGTACCGCTCTGTTCTGTGTTTGTTTCTAGAGCGCTACAAAGTGTTTGCTGTAATATTATGAAGATAAAAATTGTTTTAAATTAAGTTTTATGATTTTATTTTCTAAAAAGACAACTCCCGCATTAGCAATATACATTCCTGTGTCACGGGGATCTTTACAAACATACATGAAACGGACACAAAGTACATCCCTTTACAAAAAAAAATTCGTTACAGTCGATTTCATGATAAAGTGTCCGAATCAAAAACATTAAATTTAAAATATGTTCAATTTCAAGGTAAAGTATCTACCTGTATGCAAATTTTACAAAAATAAACTTAGCAATATATGTCCTCGATTGTCACCACTTGATGAAACTTGTTATAATACATTCTAGAATTAAACTCACTTATGTTCGTGCGTTAAACCTGCTTATTCCACTATTTTAATTAAGTTTAAACCAGACCGGTCTTGCCCTGTGGCATTAACAAAGGTTACGTATGTCGAAAGAGGAATAATCGCAAATGAGTTTAATTCTAGAATGCACTTAGCGATATACATTTTGTGTGGGTACGTAGCTTATATTTTTTTATAAAACTCCTTCTTCATATATTCAGAAAGTTGTATAATGAAAGGGAGATATTTTCAAAGCCTTATTACAAATGACATACATATTTCAAAAGAACAACGGTCTGTTATAAACATGTATATGTATTACTACGTATGTTACTCGTTTTATTTCTTAAGCCACCGACGAGGCTAAAAGCAGAATAGTTACCAACAAAAATTCATATTTAAATATTTTTTTTGCGCAATTGCTTTTAGTGGATTCTTATATGAGCAACAATTCATATTTATTTGACTACCTCGGTGGCGCAGTGATAGCTTACGCGACTGCTGTCCATGAGGTCTCGGGTTCGAATCCTGGGTCGGACCAAATGTTTGTATGATCTGCAAATATTTGTTTCGGAGTTTGGGTGTTTTCTATGTATAATATGTATGTATTTACAAAAAAAAATATATATATGTATTAATATCAATTATCTAGTACTCATAGTACAAGCTTTGCTTAGTTTGGGACTAGATGGCGTTGTGTGTTAGATGTCCGAAATATTTATTATTATTATTATTACTCATTTGAAACTGTAAGATGTAAAGTTTATTTATAAAACTAACATGGTACTTTTACATATTCAGGATGAATATGTATGGATACCTACTAAACTAACAAAATTCAGCCCATTATATAAAGAACAATGTAGCGATCATGAAACTTGAACCACCACCTGTTCAGTAAAAACTTTCTTTAACCGACTTCAAATAAGGTAAATACCGTGGGGGGGAATCTAACTTTTACACATTTTTTCCAGTATTCTTGAATGTCTACTCCCATTCATTTCAATATCATTCTAGAGATAATCACTTTTGTTGATGAACATGGTCTACTGCAGTTAAAAAAGCTGCACTTTTTAACATTATTACTACTCCGTTTAAATTGTGTATTGAGTCATAAATATATGTTCTTTTACAAACAAATTATGTCGGTATTGTTGTTGTTAGTATAGCTCAACAACAAAAACTTCCCATGATTGATGAGTCAGCGGTATTATAAATTTGAAGATTATACACATAAAGATGATAGAATGATAAATGTACAGGATTATGTTTTGAATTGTATTTCGGTTAACTTAAACACCCGACAGTAGTTCTGATACCAATTAATCACAGGAAGACGTTTAATGTTTACTATCATTTAAGAAGGTAATGAAGATCGCTAGAAAAAAGGAATCTAGTATAAAATAATTTAAAGTGACCCCTATCGTGTTCGATAATTTGCCAATAGATTAAATTTAAAAACAGATTTTAAGAAATATGAAATTTTAGTACTATTTGGATCTCCAAAGAAAGAAAAAAATAAAATATCTTTTTTGTAAAGCAATTGTCTATAATATTGGATTTTATGTGACAAAATAAACGATTATTAATGAAATGAATAAATAGCGAGTGTAATGTAGTGTGATGTCGGGGCGGTTGGAAAGTATATAGCTGTACCTCATTAAGGCGTAAAATTGGAGAGGCCTATGTCCAGCAGTAGACTGCGATAGGCTGATGATGATGATGATGTACCTCATTGGCCGTACGGTGCGTGGTTAATCAGGTGGTGGAGGTACAAGTGCATAATTGCTAAAATATACAATAGTAGTACCTATATGTTTTAACTTATGCCGTTCCTGAAGTAAGTACCACGAGGAATCATATATGAACGAACTTCAAGGTATAGTACTAGAGCCTCCCAAAAATCTGCACTGAAACTTTTATTAGTAATTTCTACCGTCGCTCTTCATTGGTTAAACGGGGTCAGAGGAGGAGTCTCCCTCTCCATTTTAAGATATCACTAAAAGGGCAAACTTATATCTCTTAAATTACTATGATACAGATTGCGAAATAAAAAAAAACTGGAGAAATAAACGAATAATAAATAATAAATATGTTCTGACATTTTAACACACAACGCCATCTAGTCCCAAACTAAGCATAGCTTGTAACATGGGTACTAGACAACTGATATTAATACTTATTACTTTTTTTTTGTAAATACATACATATGATACATAGAAAACACCCAAACTCCGAAACAAATATTTGCAGATCATACAAACATTTGGTCCGACTCAGGAAACGAACCCGAGACCTCTTGCACAGCAATCACATTCGCCACTACGCCACAGAGGCAGTCAGAAAAGTATTCATTCAGATGCACAAAAGTTATATTCATAAAAACGAAGGTAAAGGTAATTATTTAATGAGGCCGTCTTTAATTTCTTTCTTTTTTGCAAAAATAACTCCTACATTAGTAATATACATACTGTGTTGTGACTTAATATAGATATAAAAATGGACGCAAAGAACACCTTGACTCAGAACAACAATTAGTGGATTATGAAAGACGAAAGAAAGATGACTATGAATTAGCCATTAATAATGTTAAAGGACAAAATCAATATGGTGTACATTACACGGGCAAGGCAATCATACATCGTTACTTGAGCTTATGAATATCGAAGTAAAAATGATAATTTCAAGTAAAAACCATTACTAGAATATAGAATATATATATTCATTTTAAATTCAAACGCAATATGGTAGGTAAATTCCACACACTTGCTTCCCCGTCCACTTCACATCCGTTCAAAGCCGCAAATGTGTTAAATTGTAGTCCTTTGAGCTAAACTTGACGTAATTTAAGCGAACTACGCCGGCAGCTACTTATAGAGAACTTAGGTGATAAGGTTATGTCTGTTACCTGCGGACAAAACTTCTAAAATACTAATGAATATCTACTTCAGTGAAGTTCTGGTAATTTTGCATAGTTTAATATGTATGAAAGAGACGGCGACCGGGGAGACGATTTTCAACTATGTAACTTATTATTATTATAGAACGGTATTATTCTATTTAATGACTTGGATATCCGGTAAAAAAGTATTCGATTACAAGAACAGTAAGAGGATTTGTTCAAAATCAGTGAGTTAATTGATGGTGAGAATTTCTATACACCCTAGTTTTATTATCTACCAAAACGAATTTAGTTAACCACAGTTTTAAAAGTATCAATTCGAATTACTTAAAAATCAAACCCAGTTTGTGAGTATTGATGTTTGGTACTCTTTTACTCAAAAATAGCTGAAATGGATTTAGATGAAACTTAACTGATTACTGAAATAAAACGTACACATCAGAATAAAGCATAGGCTACTATTTGATAACCGACAAACACGCGGACGAAGCCGCAGGCAGAAGCTAGTTGTTAATAAATTAATATCCTTATTACGTCATAGAAACCTGACGTCTATCTATTCAGGTTCCTAAAATTTGTAAGCAATGGGATACAATGGAAATAGCATATCAGCTTATCTTCTACGAACTAACACTTGCATTGTATAATGTAGTCACTATATTTTTATGTGTATCACTATTGTATAATCACTCGATTTTTTCTGTACTCGGGTAATATTAAAAAGCTGTTCAGATAACCTTTAACTTAAAAAATATTTGCTCTATTGATTATTAAAATTTCATACAAGTTAGAACCAAACACCTAACAAAATGAACATCATCTTAAAATTCATTCTTCCACAAGTAGTCCAGGTAAATACCTTCATCTTATAGACTTACAATCTAGAACATACGTACTTCAAAGTTAGTATATCATTATCGTTATACACAGAAGCTCTTTGTACATAAAAATTCATAGCAGGCGCTTTTCCCTTCTCAATCACACTGAATCCATAAAAACAAAATTCCGTCCACATAAGACATAGGAGCGTCATATAGGGGATCATTTACCGAGGACAAATATGCGCACCTATGCTTCTGAAGGTTCATCACGACGACACAGACTTCAGATTAGCAATCTCTCGAGAAAGTATTAGCTCACAAGACGTTATTTACCGACCGCCCGCCTGATTTCAATCGGAGCTTCGATTTGCAAAGTGGAAAGCTTCTTGATAGAGTCTGATACAGTATCGATGTTCAATGGTATCGATACAAAAATATTCCAGTTAAATATATACTTTTTTTTTATAAATTCGTTAGTGAAATAATAAGATCAAGTAAATTATATTAATCAAAATTTATTTCGTAAATGAACAGATTTTAATCTTTTTATACATATTCATATCGGGTCAATACAAGGACATATCATAAATAAAAACAGTATCATCAATTAAAATTGAATTGAATTTACTATCTACAATTTTTTAGCAGTTCCATCAGATTAAACGGTATACAATATCTGTATGTTTTAAGGATATGATATATTTAATATACAGCTAGTTTATAACCAACCCTAAAAAGTTACCTATTGTTGCTGTAATATTACAATAATGCATGTAATAATACCATACATCACAACCATCTACGATTACGAAACGTTTCTCGATCACATGCATCAAACCCTAAAACAAATTTAAATAAAACATCACAATTTATCCCACGCTTATTCAGTGAAATGATAAAACTTTTCCTATAAATTTCCAACTATCGATAACAAGTATAATTGAATTTTGGTGCATCCCTGCGCTCGGTATATCTCAGTAGACGAATAGAACTGAATTGATCCCGTCGCGGCGTGCAGCGGTAACGAGCGGGAGGCGACAATGCAAATTGCAATGAGCACTAACGTTGCAATTCGCTTATAATTAATGTTTGTTTATTTACTGACTAACATTTTTTTTTAGTTTTTAATATATTGCAGTGATGAAAGATAAGGCCTAACAGAAAACCGATGTCATATAACCGATAATCAAGACCTCTCACCGTAAATGTAACTTAAGACCAGTCAGGCAGTGCCACAAAAGGTTTCAAATTAGACTTTGGTGTTTTCAAAATATAAATTAGATAGAAAGAAAAAACACCTAACCAAAATAAATTTGGAAATATTTAATAGGTACGTGTAAATACAAAATACAGAATTTTATTATTTTATAAATGTTGTCTAACTTTTCCCTAAAAGATTTAACGATTGATTGATTTATCGATATTTTCCACGTACATCTCTAAACTTTAATAACTTCAAGTTATATGTGCAGATATAGAATATCGGTTATCGGTTATAAAAGTCGTATTAAAATGTTCGATAACGTCTGAAATACGGTGGATATAAACAGGGGAAAACACGGAGAGAAAATTTTAACGACTAAATAAAAAATAAATAACCTGTTATAGCCCTGATCTTGAATAACCGCCATTATGTGAGATTATTCTTACAAACATTTACAAAATAAAACCTCTTTAGAATATTGGTGTATAAAACAAAATTGTGCTAGAAATACATAATAATATATCCTCGATACCCGATATAGCTGTGATGCCCGGACAAATTTTTTTTCGCAGTTTGGATGTTTTCTGTGTATAAAATAAATGAATTTTTATTTACAAATTACACTATACATGTATTCATATCAGTTGTCTAGTACCCATGATACAAGCTCTGCTTAGTTTGGGACTAGATGACGTTGTATGTAAGGTGTCTGAAACATTTTTTTATTTCATAACACTAAAATATATTCCCACCAATCCGTCATTACTAATGCCTCTCGTCTTTAAGTCTTTCAGCACATTAATATCCAGACTCAAATGCATTATGTAGATAATACTCCGGAGATGACGTTTATTCGACACTTGATCCGCGTTGGCGTCACAGCACTGTTCCCGAGGCACACTTAACTCGATATCTCGAATAATGCGACATATCGATATGATCCAATTGAAAATCGGAAATCATTTGAATATCGATTTCGAAAACCGGTATATTATTTGAACTTTGTGAACATCCATCGTTCACTAAAATGAAAATCGTAAAACATATTAATTTTTTTACACTACCCATTACAAGTGGAATGCTTTTTTTCGTAGGATCAAATAAAGAAGGTTTTGGAATATTTAATGTGACAAATACATTTTAAGAGCCACATGGACTAATATCAACTTATTTGTCATATAGTAACAGATTACGATTTAACAAGTCTTAGATAGAGATATATGACAGACTAGCTGTTGCCCGCGGCTCCGCCCTTGTATATGTTGGTTATCGCGGTAAATAGTATCCTATGTATTATTCTGGTATATAAGCTGTATTACTGTAAATCATCATCATCATCATCATCAGCCTATCGCAGTCCACTGCTGGACATAGGCCTCACCAATTTCACGCCACTTAGTTCGATCTATGGCTTCTCGCATCCAACTCCTGCCAGCCGTCTTGCGCAAATCATTGCTCCACTTCCATTACTGTAAAGTTTCTATAAAATCCATTCAGTAGTTTTTACGTGAAAGAGTAACAATCATTCATCTAAACTTTCGCGTTCATAATATTAGTAGGATATACATACTCGTATATTAACCAGCAACTTCCGAACCCTTATCAGGAACTAGTGAAAACGACCCTAACTCTTTCTTGATACATAATAGTATCAGATACAATTAATGACCTAATCTCTAATTCATTCACCATGTAGTTTGATTACACAAATAATATTTAAATGACAAATAAAACGCCATAATTATTAGGAATAGCAAACGATGTAAATAGGCATAG
Source organism: Hyphantria cunea (assembly GCA_003709505.1). NCBI lineage: Eukaryota > Metazoa > Arthropoda > Insecta > Lepidoptera > Erebidae > Hyphantria > Hyphantria cunea. Next base: position 498,079 of record PKRV01001177.1, read on the forward strand.
TTCGATATATGATTTATAGACTAACTCCTCAGCAATTTTTCAGAATTTTATGTGTAAATGTCAAGTTTACAGTCCATTCATACACTACTGCATAACATAACGTATCGGAGATTGTTTTTTGTTTTAGCGAAAGACGGTCCCCATTTCATGTCAAACACATTTTTTATATTTTTTATCATTAATTCCATCACGACGAAGACTTGAAGACTCGAAGACTTAGAATTGAAGACTTTTAATACTTGACATTGGCAGAAATAGCTGATCCGGCTGGTTGTCATATTATCAAAATAAAGAAAAGAAAACATAACGTGTCTTTAATGTATTGCAGTCACCATAACATTAATATGATTTGCCTATTAGTGTAATCTTGTAATTGAATGAGGCATATTAGTACTCGTCCATTCTAATATAGGTTACATGTGAAGCTAAGGTTCTTTGCACTTCACCATATCTAAGCCGACTTGACCAGAGTTATACAATTACCTCAAATAAAACCTTTGTTATAAATTAGCCCGTTGCTTTAAAAATAGTACCACGATTTCGCTACTGTCAAATATCTAAAAGATAAGCTCTTCTATTTCTACTCTTGGTAGTTGATATTATTTAGAAAAGATATGGCAGCTATTAAAACAAGACACCAATGAGCTCATAACTTTTTTTACTAAGGCGACGGGATAGAGAAAGAATATGCAGTACGCCTAAAAAGCTTTATACGTTTCGTTTCTCTCGTTTCATAAATTATTTAAGTTTTTAAACTATTTGATCAGTTTCTAATTACTTTTCCCTATTTCGGGGTTTATCAGAATTTTTAGTTTTGTTTTTACTATGTTAAAAAAAGATTCTGTGTTGCATTATAATCTTTCAATTGGTATTGCATTATTGTGTGCTGACCAAAAAATTGAGTTGTCTCATCAAAGCTGCGGCGGTAATATTAATAGTTCCACCAAAATTCAATTTAATAATTTAACATTTTGTTGCGATCTACAATCACAGATGTGCTATTGTATTTTCTTTAAAATTTCAACAAAATGACTGTGAACTGTAATAATTTAACTACTGTTAACTATACGAATTTGAATCTAATACCTTTAAACGAGCAATTCTTGTATGTGTTCATATACTAGCTGACCGGCTGAATTTTATATTGCCTTATTTATTTTTGTGAACATTTTCTAAATAATCGAAAAAAATCTTTTAGTAAGCCCGTGTCAACTTCCCGCAGCACTGCAGTGTATGGAATTAAGCGGAGCAAGAGAATATAACACCCTCTTTTCTTTTAATTTTCTTCTTCTCATAACTTAACCTTCTCCTCATCATCATCTTCAGCCTATCGCTGTCCACTGCTGGAGAATAATAATAAATATTAACTAAATACAAATATTTTATCTACGAATAAAAACCTTAAATGATTATCTAAAGGTTGAACAAATTTTTAAGAATAAAAAAAATATTCAGGGAAAATTTTAATTAACAAGGCACTAGTTATTGCATTTCGGTAGTATTTAACTTACAAATCTGATAAAATGTTTAAAAAACCGGACACGATAACTGACGATAGTTATCGAACGGTATTTAATTTCGATGGATTGTTTTAAGCTCTGTTATTACAATAATTTTTCAAGGAAGTAGAGCCACGCTGATTTCTGTACGAACGGACGAACGAGCATGTTTCGTTAGTTGAGGCCTAACGATGCAAAAATATCACAAGGCGCTTATGGTGCTGAACATCATGCTGCGGTATTTCATTGTCTACATTCGCAATGAGTCTGGTGACCAACAGGATTCTGCTTTTGCTTTCCATCAGGCAGGGCAGAGTCATTTTGGCAGGCTCATACATAAAGTAAATGTACACTTTTTACACACTATATAGTTTTTATATCTAAAATTGTTCAAAATATATACACTTTTATTTTATAACTTATACTTTTATTTGATTTTCCATTATTTTATGTAATAAATTTTTAGTACCATTCATTACTGATTTTTGTGATTCACTAATTTTAAAATTACAACAATCAGTCATACAAGAGTATTTATAGGCATGTGGTTTCTGTTAGCAAACAAACGTATAGCATTGGATTCGATTTCTTAATCTATTTTTATAAGGTTAAAGAAATCGTTAAGAATAACAGAAAACATATCTGATAAATGTCAATAGTAACAACTAATTAGTAAATACCAGTAGATACAAAACCTATAGTCATTAAAGGAGTCAAAAAGAGGAATAATGGGCAATATATTGCTGAGGTTATTGTGATAGGTATGTTGTACATACCCAATCAGGTCAGAGTAAAATAATTTTTGAACATACTAAATCCTGATTACGTAAATTTCAACACGGTGATCCAAATCCCATTTTGATTTGTTATTAAAAATCAGTATGCATGTTAAGTCCACCGCAAAAATCTTTTACGTGCTTATCCATAAAGCCACCGATGTAAATGCAAATTTTCGCAACGACACGGCATGCTTACCGCGTCCTGTATTTTGTCAGCAAACAGGTTTTTAATTAATTCGCTTATTTATTTGAGTCGTTAGTGACGTTCTACAGATATTGGACAATCCTGGGCTTTTGGGACGAGATAAATAAATCATAATAAGTGTACTGAGTCTCTGGGTTATCATAAATGTTTATGGTACACAGGAGGGACAGCTTTATTAACTTTGAGATGCGAATTTATAATTGTTCACCGCATTAAAATTTGGTTTAAATTTATCAGGGATTTTCATAACATTTCTTTCATTACTTTAGAAACGTATACAATTCTTTTATGAATTTATGTAACGTTATTTTACATATTGCTAGTTAATCGATTATAAAAATAGATCGACTGTACACGGAACTGTAGAGAACTAAAACTGTTTAAATAAAAATTTCGAAGACCTAAACCCTGACGCTATCTTGACCCAAACTAAGCAAAGCTGGTCTTATAGGTACTAGAGAATTAGTATAAATACTATACACTATATTTTATACGTAAATAAAATATATACATAGAAAACAATCCAAACTCCGAAAGAGATACTTGGAGATCATTCAATCATTTTGGCCGACTCTGGAATCGGACTCGAGTCCTCAAACATAGAAGTCGCAAACGCTACCACTGCGCCAATGTGGCAATCAAATGTAACTGTATACCAAAGTATCTTTATTAGTAAACTTTATCAATATATTTTTTTAACTAAATTTTATAATAATAATACGCGGTGGCAACTTTCAGTGTTTGTTTATCATTATTGCATTTTTCTCACTGACAATTCAAACAAATTTATATTTTGTACGAAAAATAAGATATTTTACACTTACCGGTCAAATACAATTGTTTTACTATGGCTACTAGTTATTTACGTTTTATTTTATATATATTAAACAATGTTTAAAATTTTCTTTTATTTATCGCAGGACTATCTAACATTAGGAATCAAAATCTGAAATAACAATGTAAAATATGTAAGTTTAAATCTTTTATAAATACGAATGGCTCTACTCATAACAATTCTCCTAGATTTAGTATATTCTATTTATGTATAACAGCAAACATCGTGTACCGGATCATGCATTCAAACGCGATAGATTAAAAATATATCACAGAACCTAATCCCGGGATCGTTCACACATTTTAACAAACAAAATACTGTTATATCCCATATAAATGGTCCTAGTTTTTCCGATACCGGGATTGTGCGTGTTTGTAATCACTAGCATATATTGATGTTGCCCTCGGTCGATGTCATCCATTTTGATACTTATTTGAGACCGTGTTGATTGGTTTTACCCGTCACGTAATTATGATATCGTGTTCTTTATCATATAATAAATAACAATGAAGAGAAAATAATTGCCAAAGTATATAGTTTTATGTTTTATGAAAAGTAACGCGGGAGTGTCTGCTCTAACTTTGAAACTGTTTCTCCTTACATTCGTTGGCGCAGTGGTAGCGTATCCGACTGCTTCGCTTGAGGTCTCGGATTCGATTCATATATTTGTAGGATCGGCAAATATTTGTTTCTTAGTTTGGGTTGCTTATGTATAATATAAATGAATGTATTTACAAAAAAAGTATACCTAAGTATTTATATCAGTTGCCTAATACCCATAATACAAGCTCTGCTTAGCTTGGGACTAAGATGGGATTGTGTGTTAGATGCCCAAAATATATATTATTATTATTACACGCGTAGTGCAACACACAGAAAATGTGTACATAGTCTAGCAGGTTACGTGCCTACGATACATGCTAAATACTGAATGTCGATGATACAAATCAACACTACTGTAACCACTCACTCTTTATGTAACACACAGCTACGTCGCCACGGCCTCATAAAGAGTAATGTTTCTTTCTCTATGAACGTTTGTTATAAAAACCAATTATATTGAAAATTTGGTCACCTGTATTAAGTATAGTAGCATAATCAAGACTATTATGCACGTTTATAAACTCGAAAGTAATTCTGTCTGTCTTTCTATCTGTAATTCTGTCTGTCTTTCTATCTATCTGTTACGCTTTCACGGCTAAACAGCAGCATCAATTTCAGTTACATTTAGAATAAAGATACTTTAGTCCAAGGAGGCCTCAAGTTTCTTTTTACCGCTATGATCAACATAGGTACAAGAGGGCATAGGATATTGATTATTGGACGTAAATAGTAACGACACAAATAGAGATGGATATAAATGTATATAATAGTGGCTTTCGGCCACTACTTCGCTCGCAATTAATAAAAAGTATCCTATGTTACTTCTAATACCTCCAAAAATATATGTACAAAATTTCATGACAATTGATTAAGTGGTTTTCGCGTGAAAGTGTAACAAACAAACTTACATTCACACTTATAATGTTAGTTTATAATGTGTGACCGCTGGTGTTTAGTGTTATAATGGGTGACCGCTGGTGGCATTTCACCATGAGCGTCTCATGATTTGGAGGTCACGTTAAGCAGTCGGTCCCGATTGTTATCACACGATAATAGTCGTGAAGCTTAGTTTGAGACCTTCGGGCGGCCATTCAACGGCAAGGTACGTAGCCACAACGTATTCTTTCCAGTTTCCAACCCGCACTTGGCCAGCGTGGGGACGTATGGCCTTAACCCTCTCCTGAGAGGACACCCGAACCCAGCAATGGGATATTATGGGTTGATGATGAATGCAAGAAGGCTCAATGCTATAGTAAATTGAACCATATCCTAAAATGTAAATATCCAATTTATTACTTTCCGATTTGCAGAAAATCAATTTTATATTTTCTTGAATTCTATTTGTAGATAAATCTGAGAATATTTAACTTCCATGAATTTGTTTGGAAATAAATATTCTGGTACCATTTTTGATAAGCTCAATGAACAAAGGTCGACATTGTTGTTGCTAATGGTTAGAACATTATTCTTTTGTAGCATTATAATTGTGCTCCTTTTTATATATAGATGATACTTTGAGACATGTGCCTCACAAACCAAAACTAGACCTAACCAATATATTATCAGACTCATTTGACTACCTCGGTGGCGCAGTGGTAGGGTATGCGACTGCTGTGGTTGAGGTTCCCGATTCATGCCAATTGTTTGTATAGTCTGCAAATATTTGTTTCGAAGTTTGGGTGTTTTCTATGTATAATAAGTATGTATTTACAAAAAAGTATAATGTGTATATTTATATCAGTTGTCTTGTACCCATTTTTTTTTACGTTTGGAAATCCCCTCGGGCCTTCACCCCACCGGGATTTGCGGCAGGGCGGTGTGTCGGAAGTTGTCTAGTACCCATAACACAAGCTCTGCTTAACTTAAGACTAGATAGCATTGTGTGTTAAATATTCGAAATATTTATTTATTTATTTGTTAGAACAACTAACAGCTTGGTGTACACAATGTAATGCAATGTTTTGTAGACGATATAATAATTAGGAATCGAAATTACAATCGTTAAGCACCAGGCGATACGTCGCTAATTTGCCCCTTATAAGATCTTTTCAATTTACCATTTAGTTTATTTAGCAAAAAAACCACTCAATTTCCGATATACTGAATAAATTGCGACTTCACCGAGTAATGTAAAGATATTACTAATTCAATTTCATTCGTTATATCGTTCACACCATCATTAGTATTCATTCGTTTCATTCATTCATCGCCAAATGTTAATTAATTTCAGTTTGCAAGCTAAATGCGTATTTATATTTCATATTAGAGGTGCTCGGTGCATTTGCAGTTAAATTTCCAGTGATTTATTTACACTGAATGTAATAAATTGTGGTCACAAATATGTATTTTGATACAATTTTCAGTGGCGACACATTTTCTAAAGCGAAAGTTTAATATATATAAATATTTTCAACATTTATATTATAATATTGACTACACGGTTGGCCTAGTGGTTTCAGTGGTCGCCACACCGCTTCCTACTGCGCAAAGTGTTGTGGGTTCAAATCCTGTGGGACAACACTTTGTTCGATCCATAAATTGTTGTTCTAAGTATGGGTATACTTTGTGTCCGTCTCATGTATGTTTGTGCAGGTCCCCGAGACACAGGAATTTATATTCCTAACGCGGGAGTTGTCCTTTAAAAAAAAATATGAGAAGATGAATATATTTACTGCTTCACACATATAGTAAAAGAACGCAAATAAAACCCAGACTCAGAACAATGATTTGTGGATAGTATAAAGTGCTATTCTACGTGAATTCGAACTCATTACACTCAGTGCAGGAGAAAACGGAGACGGAGAGTAACACTATGCTATGCGTCAATCATAATTGTTTTAAAGAGGTATAAAGTATCATTTTGACTCGCTGAAGCATATCCTATTTAGAACACTCAATACTAATGCCACACATTAATTATCCATAGACTGTTCTTGGTACAGTGTAATAATAAGTTTAATTTGTGACGAGAAAGCGGAGAGTAATACTACGTTATGCATCAGTCATAATTGTTTTAAAGGGGTACTAATTATTATTTTGACGCGCTGAAACATATCCTATTTAAAACACTCAATATTAATGTGTGGAATGCAATGAAAACTTTAAAGTAAAATCTATTCGAATTATTATTATTTCTTTATTTGGAAGAAAAAAACAGTTAAATATTAAAATCTTTACCAGATATAATAAAATATTAGGTTATGAACATGTAACCCACACTATTGTTCACGAATAATCAAAAACTAAATTGAGACGAAATAGGTCACCACATTGTTACAGTGTTTTTTTTTTATGCATGGGCCTTCCATACTGACTCTTCTCTGCCTGATGGAAAGCATAAGCAGAATTGAAAAATGGTTGTCACCATACTCATTGCGAATGCAGACAATGCAACAATGCAACATGGCGGCCTAGTAATGCTCCTGCATCATTGGGCCTTCGGTCTCGCACTCACCAACGGAAACATGACAGCACGAACGCTGTTATTTTACGCTGATCTTCTGTGCGAGGGTAGTTCCGCCCCTGTTGAGCCGGTCCGTTCGTGCGTGACGTGCGTACTATCAAATAAATATATTTATGAATTCAAACGCGTGTATGTAAACGATATAAAATTATAAAGATTAGGTAACTTATTTTGTAGGCAAAGCAGATAATAATTTGATGGTATGACTCTTGAAGAGGCTATTGGATAAGGTAAATATGTCAATACTGTCAAACTGGAAGTTATGGATCGACACAGGCAGGCAGTGGATTTTGGTGTTTTCACATAATTGACTTTGACAATACAGTACATCTGTGGCGTGTTTGTGTGGATCTATGTTTTTTTTATAATCTGTGACTTCAATTTAACGTTCATAAATGTCACTTAGTGTCTTAATTGAATAAATGATAATGATGATAATGATACTTAGAATTGAAGACTTAAAATACTTGACATTGGCAGAAATAGCTGATCCGGCTGATTGCCATATCATCAAAAGAAGAAGAATAAATGATATTGAATTTGAATATCACTGAAATATTTATTATATGTATCCACAAGGCGTTGTAGAAGTATGTGGATACCATCATTAGTCATACGAGATAGTGTTGATTGATGTGCTTGAGAGAAAAATGTATGTATTGATGCGCTATTTGCCAATAGACTGTTTTAGGTACAGTGTGTCAAACTTCATTTGTGATTATAGAGCAGTCAAGTCTATTATTGCACAATCCACAGAATTATATGTAACTAGTTTATGCCCGCGGCTCTGCCCGCGTATGTGTCGGTTATCGCAGCAAATAGTAGCCTATTGTGTTATTCTGATGTATCAGCTACATTACTGTCAAGTTTCATCCAAATTCTTTCAGTAGTTATTGCGTGAAAGAGTAACAAACATCCTCACAAACTTTCACATTTATAATATTAGTAGGATAGGATTCCCGTGTTATGTCGTTACTTACTATCTTAAATGTGTGTTTGTTAGCGTTTATAAGATAGGATAGTTTATATTACAATTAGACCAGTAGGTGAGTGGTTTGTCAGATAGTAATTTCACATGCCATCAAAAACAAAACCTCTACAAAAACCAAGCCTTGCCACCCAGTACTTTTACCGTAAAAAGATGTAACATTCATACCAAGTTCAATGAAGATTGATTCGACCATCGCTTAACAGAATGTATCTCACTAGTAAAATGTACATGTTATATTAAATAAGAGGGTTTGGTGGTTCAAATTGCATGAAAATTGAAATACATGGCGTTGATAATACAATTCTTGCCTGGTTACTGAAAATAGGGAACATGCATAATTTTTTTTATTTCTAATAATTGATCATTTAGGTCTCTATAAAAGAAAAAAGAATGTAGGAAAAAATATTGGAAACAAATAAAAATGTTATGCATATTTCTTAAACAGGCTTCCAGTTTTATCCATGACGAAGTTATAGGGGTCGGAAATGGGCTGAACTGCTTCAAGGATGTTACGGCTGTGCCGCCTTCTTTTACTCGACTTGGCGGGATTACAGAGATAAAATTATATAAAGAACTAGCTCAGCATTACCCGCGGAATAACAACAACCACAGGTAACGCCGCGGGGTTAGTTAGTTAGTTAGTCTAAGAAAAGCCTAAGTTATTAATTATATCATCCGCTATCTGCCAGTAAAACTCCCTTGAAAATCGGTCCAGTATTTCCAGAGATTACCTGGAACAGACAGACAGACTGACAAAATTTTAAAAATATAATATTTTCGTATATATACCGTGTACATACATACGCATTTAGTAATAAGTGATTACTTTAATATTACAAACAGAAACGCTCATTTTATTAATTTTATAGATATAATAAGTAAGAAGAAATTAACAATCGAAAAACCTCCCACATTTATTATAAAGATGAAATACTTCAATTTCAAACCCAATCATAGACGTAATTAAAATTACATTTCATTATGAACACAATCGAAGTCGTCTCGTTAAAATGAAGAGCTACGGACAAGATATTTTTAAGGCTGTATAGAAGAGAGGCAGTGTTATGTATGACAGATACCATATACTCATACCGTTATAGATAGATAGATTTTTTACTTTATTTGTATACCAAGGTTTACAAACAATATACAATCCTAACAATTGACAAAGATAAAAGAAAATGTGATGTATATAGCGAACTTATAGGTTAGATAGAATAATAACTACGGTGAGCACGAGGAGAGTCATATTTATTATGCAGGAACTCCTGCTCTTCTCTACTTTAATACTACATGGTAATATGTGGTTGGTGATACTGACTTACAACTACATTATATATCCTAAAACCTATCGCTGCAATGCATATAATCACGTCTTAATCTTGACGAGATACAGAGTCTCCGAATACTAGGTGATCGATATAGACTCATGTCTGAAATATGCTGAGATAGCTGGTCAGGCTTATCTATGTATAAATTCTATCGATTACTTCAAACAATATATGATGTAGGAATAGTGTACAAAGGGTGGCCTTATTGCTCACAGCAATTTCTTCCAGGCAACTTTTGGATGGACAGGTTTCATTCTAAGCTGGTGCAGGTCATTTAAGTACGAAAAAAATTGTTTTATGTGTATAGCAAAAATATTACAAATTAATAAATAATGATATAAAATAATAATAATACTATAAAATTAATAAAAAATACTACACATACTTACTCACATGAATATAAATAATATATATAAATGTTAACCTACTTACATACATATATACGTTAGTTTCAAATTACGCGAGACAGATAATGCTCACATAACATAGTTTTGAAAGTGGTAACACTCTGGCACGTCTGATAGATATCTGTAATGCATTCCATAAACGTACAGCTTATACAGAAAATGAGTTAGTATAAAAATTGCTAGAATGTTTTGGTACTTTCAGTCGCAGGTTCTCAGAAGACCTCAGGCATTTCAAATGTGTGTTTGATTTCCAGAGCGTTGCCTTCTACCTCTAAAGCTCTTACAACACTGCTACCTCTTCTCTTTGCCGATAGGAATTCCCCACGGACTATAAACACCACCAACCCACCACTAATCTTGGGGGGACGTTATTAAGGCGGGTTTGGTGTATCGGAATCGAGCCATACAAGCTCTCTCGATAAGAGAGAACTAGGAACAGCTTGTATTATTTCACCTAGCGCCTGCTCGCAAAAAACAAGCATTCCCATCGGAACCCTGCTACTCTACTCAGCGAAATACAATGTATGATAGAAATAATTGATTCAAAACGGATAACCCGAAATTGCATTGTAATGTAAAGAGTCTCTCTAATCAATTAACTGTTTTTATGCTCCTGAGTTATAAATTGTGCATTATCAACTATTTTACATCGCCTGTAGAGCAGTGTACACTATTACGGTCGTCAACACATTCTGTTATCCTAGTAAAAAATGCCTTATTTTAAGAGAAAGTGGATAAAATCAAATGATGAAAATAAAGTATTATTATTTAACATTGGCACAATCGTTCCTTGGGCCTAGTGAGAGATGAGGAACAATTTGTAGTCGACCTCAACAAACTTGGTAAAAAACTGAATAGGTCTCAAGATAACAGTAGAATTTATTTGCCTTTGTATAAAAAACGAAAGCACGAACGACAGTAGAGCAAAATAAAATTATTTTTTTCTCACATACATTGCTAAGATGAACGCATTGCAACACATAATTTATGTTCCCAAAACAGTTTCCAGTATAAATGTTATTCCTCTAAATTATATTTCCGTGGAGATTAAATGCAATGTCGAAGTTATGCGACGTAAGTAACGCCTAATAACTTCACAGGCAAACTCGCCTGCGAGCTGTTGCTATAACAAATTACGCAGGCGCTCAGAATTTGTTTCGTCTGAAGCTTTTCCACTCCTCTATAGCCTTCTGCAATATTACTTTTAATATAAAGTCTACTTACTTTTTTAAGTTTTTAAGTTACCATTGTGATCATTATGTCTAAATTTATGTTTAAGCTGGAAGTCTTCAGGAAGTCTATTAGGATTTGCGAATATTGGTCCTAAGCCAGTTTTACTAAGTTTCAATGATTTCACTAGAAGTTTAAATTGATTATGAATAAACAATTTATTTAATAATTTTCTATTCGTCGATAGGGAAATCTATAGAAATAAACGACAATTTTACGATTAGTTATGATTTTACAAAGGTATAAATAGTAGGTAGCTTTAGTATATATTTTTAGAAAATATAGGTTAGTATAGACGGAACATGAATAGGCTAACTTACAAAGTGGTGGACCTAGTGAAGGTTGTCGGATCACCATTAGATGCTGACAGCACAGGACCTGTCCCCTGGTCAAGTGTCATTCTACAAGCGTAAACGATTTAAAAACTAAAAAATATACGGAAAATATGTCTTCACAGCAATGAGTCGCGTGATCAAAACAAAATATTAGTCACTAACATAAAATAATAGAAATTCGACGCAAAACTAGAATCTCAGCCAAGGGGGCTAATGTCGCAGAGAGCCATGTGAAAGACCTATGTCCAACAATGGATGTACTCAGAAACGATAATAAGTAGATAAGTAGTAATACAGATATGAAACATTAAAGTCTGAGAAATATATCGTTAACATCACTTTTAATGTAATTTCAAAAAATCAACTACAATGCCTAGCACACCTTTTTAGCGTCATATAACTCTAAATGTATCCTATTATTTTAGAAAACCTTAATTTTCATGATGTTTATTTATGTCTGAGGTACCTAATTTATATCTGCGTATTGTGTTGTTATAAAATACAAACCAGACAAGGATATTTGTTATCCTTTTCTAAGAAAAGAAATACAGAATTATATATTAGTTCCCGAGTCATAAAAAACTTAGTTGAATGTTTACGGTTTGTGGTCAAATAATTATGTACAAAATTTTACTTGTTCATGTATATATTGTAGGTTTGTTACTGTGTTGGTTTGTACAAAGAAACTTTACTACCAAGCAACTTTTATGTTTCCAATAGTCGTAGGCTTCAGTTTGAAATTCAACTTTAAAAGTTTTAGGAGTTTAGTTTAGTAGTTTAAGTAGTTAGTCAATCATAATTATTAGGTAGGTACCCAACTTTTCTTTGTATGGAAAGCAGAATAGTCACCTCCCTATGGTGAGCCTTCTGAATGGCCTATGTCCATTAGAACGAAAACTAATGCTCGATGAAGGTATATTTGTTTGACACATTACTATTAAACTATAAACAAAAACTAATTGCGGAGATCTGTATTGACGAAAATGTTTAACGATTAGGTACTTCTAGAGCTAGAAGATTCTAGTATGCTTATTTGCCAAATTAAAATTAATAATAAAAGTCTTCACTTAAATAAGTCAATTGAAAAAACGTAACTAGCTCGAGTAAAAATAAACTCTAAAAATAATAGCAGATACTTAGAAAGTTCGTAAAACGTATTAACTTATAAGTTAGAGTATTTCGGTACATTAAGTATGATAAAAAATATTCTGAAAGCTTGGAAGTTGACGCACACGGGTAACTTTTAGTCAGCAAACAATCGCGTAGCTGTTGTCTTATCTTTATTACTTCACAATTTGATCGTCAAATGGAGTTATTAGTGTATCACTTCGGTTTTTAAGGAAAAGCCTATGTCCAACAGTAGACTGTTTAAGGATGTTCATGATGATGTTGTTGATGTTAAGTATGTGAGTACATGGTGGATTAAGTAGTTAAGACGTGAAAACACAATAAATAAATAATCTCGCATTTCAACCCAACTATCCTAATTTTCCATTATAACTACTCAACCTTGTCAACTCAATTATTTGAAAATTATTTAATATAAAACTATGCGGTCCATTTTGATGGCATATGGTATGTAAAGGTGATAAAATCATTTAGATACGAACAGGTTTAACAATAAAATAATTACATAATAAAATAAAATGTGTAGTCTTATTATTAAATTAATATAATTCACTTTTTAAACCACTTTAAAAAGAAAACAAGCGACCCCAACAAAGCACAACAAAGAAATAGCCTAGCAAAATAACACCCACATATATCACTCATAATCATTCCCTGGGAGCGGCGTCAAGGAATCCAAATATCTAAGGTTTGGGGTAAATAACACACTTAATTGGTATCGCACTAAATAAAATCGGGAAATCAAATATTGCTGGTTTGCAATAAATATTTTTAGAAGAAATTGTATATTATTTTAATAAATATTATTTTATAAAATAGGCATTTTATTACTTACTGACTTTGCTCGCTGAAAATCGTAAGAAGATAATATAAATATGAAAGACAAACAATACTGAAGCGAAATAGTATTTAAAAAAAAATACAATAGAAAAATTCTTGAATCCAACGAGATTTTCGCAAAGGCGCACTTTTGAAGTAATAATGTTTAAGGACTTATGAGGATAATTATTGAGAACGGCTACGGGGCCATTTTCGGGCGATAGGGGTCAATACCTGTCGAGGGTGGCGGAAGAATGTAATTGAGGTTCGTCTTGTGCAATGTTACATCCCGTTAACAAAAAAGTAGCTGAACTGCCAAAGTTGTAGAAGTATCTTATTAAGTCAAAATTTTTAATATAGAAATACCGTGGGGTAGCCATACAAGCACGCAAGTATCAGCTAGACTGGAGTGCTACCACGAAATCTGTAAATTATGTATTAAGCCATTCTTTTGCCAAAATACGTGGACTGAGTAAGATTGTTGTTCAGTGCATACAAGATGACTTCGTCCTGGCCTTGGAAGTCGCAGCTTTAGGTGGGTTAATATACGTTCTAGTATTAAACAGTTCGGCTCTTCCTTCCAGTGTCGAGCAGTTAAAGCCTGGAACTCACCACCCATCGACGTGTTTCCCTCCCACTATGAACACAGGTCCTTTAAACGCCAAAACACAAAGCCACCATAGTGTTTGTCACCATGTTATACTGTCCACATTCGCAATGAGGAGTTACTTTCCATCAAATAATTAATCTGCACGTTGCCTTATTATTAAACCCTTATATTAAACTTCTGTAGCTTATAATTTGAATGTTATTTTTGTTCCTATATCGTTTTGCAATCCATAAGTATCATCCCCTGCTAAAAGTTGATCAAAATATATCATAATCAAATTATAACGTAGCTCAGTAAGCCTTTGGATAGACCAACTCGGTACATATTTCAAACAGCCGGATATTACTACTAGCTGTTTATCTTTTTTTAGTAGCTTACACAGCTAGGGTAAGCAAGGAAGATATGTTATTAATAAATATATATACTAATGTATTTTCTACTTTTAGTGACATTAAATAAGTTGATAATGTTAGAAGGATTTCGATAGTTTTTAATGGCGCTTCGTATGAGTCAGGTCCTTATTGAATATTTCGGACATCTTAGACACAATGCTACCGTCCCAAGCCAAGGACAGCTTGTGTTATGGGTACTAGACAACTGATATAAATAAAATATTTATCGCCTTTTTTTGTATAAAATGCACTGTAGGGAACTTATGCTCTCCTTACTTTTTGCACACATAAGCACTGCATAATACTGTGACATTTTAAAAAACAAAATTCGTTTCGTAACGTAAGAATAAAATAACGAAAAAAGTTTTTGAAAAATACAAATCGTTTGTATGTATTTTAACAGGTGCTTGGACCTGACGCTACAGTGCTGCTATTTCACGTTGAGCATTTCAGAAAACCTTTAAGGTATTAATGCGCGTTATAGTGTCATAACAGATAACGTATTTTCATTCAAAACTTAGATGTTTTCTTATTTATTTTTGAGTTTACCCCTTAACGTGGGACAGCCACACTTCGGCATGAATGGACTGGCTTGACCGGAGTAATGTCACAGAAAACCAGTGAGAAACAGCGCTTGCGTTGTGTTTTGCTCTTTAAAATTACAGCTTTAAGTACTATGTTGTTATCATAAATGCACTTACTACATTTATTTCTCCAGTCAACAATGAAACTAAAAAAATTGATAAAGTAAAATAGATAACCAATGATATAGCCTTTATAGCTAGTCAGATGAAGCAGACTCTCACTCTGCTTTCAAATTATTGGAACAGTATTGTGTGTCAGTAATGTTTACTAACGGTTCAATTCATATTACGGATGTTATTTGAAATAAAAGTCACTTAATTCAACGTATCTTCTCTTCAAACAACAAACAAACAAACAACAACCCATAATGTCCCACTGCTGGGCTCGGGTCTCCTCTCAGGAGAGGGTTAAGGCCATACGTCTCTTCATGGTACTTTATTTAGTCATAGAATTAGTCCCTTCTATTATTTTCATTATATGTTAAGTTTATCACAGAGAGGGATAAAGGAATCACGCTGACAGTTGGTTGTAGAGTACCTCAGCAACAATTAGCGGAATGGGTTATATATACCTAAAATTTAACTATAGGGTAAAAACAGTGATTATACTATTCCAAATAGATTCTACTATATCTCGTGCTAACTAATGCTAGACTCGAATGGGTTTCAGAAAAGAAAACTCTGTAATTGACTTGAATTTCACAATCGATACCAATATTACCAATTTTAAATATCTTTACATACATAGGCCTATCCTTCAAGTTTTGGCCACGCTGGCCAGTTGCGTTGGTATAGGGGTTTGGTTCAAGTTTTCCCTTTTTTGCAGTTATGTTGTACTGTGTAGCTTGCTCCCTTAGTCGCCTCTGTGTGTGTCGTGTACATGATAGTCGTAGGGTTGGTAACACTTCGTATTCTAAATCCGTTTCCACACGTACGACAAAGTGGTAGTACTCTTTTTATGGTGCTACAAAAATATAACAATATTTTAGTGACAACCTTAACGATAATACAACATACTCCGTATTGCACAAACTGCTAGGTTTAGCTCCGAGGCTGAACTTAATCTGTTATTACTTTCAGCGGCGGTTTGGATGTATTAAAGACCTCTCGTTTTAACAATTCTAGCTTTCTATTTCGATAACTGGAAAACCTTTGAGAGATGGGAATATATCTTGAATATATTTTGCAATCTTTTCATTTTTGAAAAGGGGTTTAGAAAATAAACGAACTTTTGCCACTAAATTGACTCAAATTTCCAAATCGTTACCATAAAGTATTTTAGGAGAAGAATAGAATGTTATTAGTGACATTAAAATATTTATTTATTTTAAATTGACACGAATAGCGGAAGTCTGGGAAAACTATGAAAATCTATACATGAATACATGAAGCAAAACCTTCATACCCCTTTTTCGAAAGTTCGCGAATAGAGGAGTGTGAAATTTGATATTATTAAAATTTATAAAGAGAAGGAGTGTAGAGAGCTACAAAAAATTTAAACAAAAAAGTTTTTGTCGAATTTCGATCACTGGGTGACCACTATTTTGTAATAAAGTTTGCTGGTTTGTGTTCGTTTCAAATCATGAAATTTAGTCGTGATATAAAACCCGTTGGAATAAATGCTTTTATCTGTATTTCATGTGTTAAGCATGTAAGGATATATCACTTTAGCAGCTTAATTTAATCACTTTCAAACTTACCTGTTTAACTTTCGAGACACTTTTTCCAGATCAAGAACATTGGCAATCCAATAATATTTCCACTTCTGATTTTCATTAATACAACACAGTACACAATTTTGGTTCCCAACTATACCCGAGACATTTTCAATAAATGATTGTTGAAATCTCCAGCCAGTACCCAAAAGAATTAACTTATTATTATATCTTTAACAGTTCTACACTAACACTAACTTCTTAAGAGTGTAAGGGAGTCGGTATGACAAAAGACAATACAGTAGCATGCATCTCAAATATTTTACGCAATATTTGTTTACTATAAACAACTGTTATTCGTTAAACAAATTCTTCTGTATTGATATCTAGAATGCCATAATGATGTTCCTGTAACATTAAGAGGCTTATTTTTATCGTGTTATGCAGCAGTCAGAGGAAGATTTCTTTGCTTTCTATGTTGAGTCAATATTGGAATACTTCGTGTCGACATATCGAACAGTTTCGTGGCCATTTAAAAGGTAAGGCTAAATTGGCCTCGAAGAAGTTCGGTGTGCTCATCAGATCGAGGCATTATTTCACTCCAGCCCAGCGTATTTTGCTTTATGTCCGGCCTCACATGGATTACTGTCCCAATCTTTGGGCGGGGCACCCCAATACCGGCTCCTCCATTTGGACCGCATTAAACGGAGAGCGACTTGGATCGTCGATTGCCAAGAACTTTCAGTTCGGCTAGACGCTTTGGCGCTGCGTAAGGATGTGGCTTCGCTGTGCATCTTCTACCGCATTTACCATGGGGAGTACTCCAAGGAATTGTTCGGACTGATTTCTGCCGCCTATTTCCGCCATCGCCCTCCGAAATTTCATGCCCATAATCTAAATGGTCGGCAGTCCACAACGGTGTGCTTTTCCATAAACTTTCTGCCTCGCACAACAAAGCTGTGGAATGAAATGTCGCCTGCGGTATTCCCGGACCAACAAAATAAAACGAATATAGCGTCGGAATTGTTTTACGTCGTGTCTATATTAAAGCAGAAAATAAAATAGACCAGATGAACCAAAAATTATATTTAAAAAATATGCATGTTGCAATCTAAAGTCAACCCGTCCACGTTAACACTACGTATGATATACGAAACTTTATATTTTATTGGTTGTGTTGCATCAAAAATAGGTTTTGACGATACCCGCCAATCATTTTTTGTTGCATTCAATATTGCTTTTTCTATTGATATTTGGCTTATCATATTTTGATATTTGTGATAGCTGAAAATAGGTTGTCGCTTTTGACATACTGCTATCTCGATTACAAAGGCTGACATTTAATAGTATCAACGTTTTTAAAAGACTTTAATAGTCTACTGCTAAACATAAGTAGGGAAAGGATAGGCGTAATTCTCTCTTTCGCTCAGTTCAATATACGTCTCTTACTAAGCTTGCTGAAAGGGTTTGTGCCTGTTCTTCTTTCTATGTATATCCATTGCTGTATAGGTAAAGTTTGTCAGTTTAAGAGGTTTTTGGGGGTAACCTCTGGGTCTACTGAAAAGATTTTGAAAGTTCTTTTACTAACAAAAAGCCTCATTATTTTTGTGAATATTTAAACCCGAAAAATGATTAGATTTTATACAACTGACATATCGACCGTAAAATTAATAAAAGTCTTTAACTACAATGCATGTAATAGAATCTATACACACTGCTTATTTATTTGACATACTCACTGTAAACATTTGTCTTCGTCTATTTTCAAATCGTTTTAGATAATCAGAAGCTTTTATAATCTCTTAATTTTAAAATTTTCAGGGGAACTTAACAAACACACATAAAATAAACACAAAAGAACACCCGGATTCAGATCAATTTGCGAATCACAAGTTTTGTCCCGTGCGGGAATCGAACCACCATAATCAGCGTGGAAAGAAACAGCTTAGTGACCACCTCAACCGCTGCTCCATTCATGTAGTCAAGTATATTTTTGCTTATAAATATCGGTAGTCTTTCAGGCAGTTGTTAACAGACACTACAGTTATAAGTTCTAAATCATTATTTAAGTCACACAAAGACATATTACGAGTAAGACAGCTACAAAGGGACATGATCAAGCAAAGATAGAGAGGAAGTATTGTTTGTGTAGCACACGTCTCGATACTTACTCAAATTTCCGGCCCCACGGTTAGAGCGATGATACGGTAAAGCGTGTGTAGCTTGTGTAGTGACTTGACTTGTAAAGATCCCTTGATCTTTACAAGTCAAGTCACTATTGTACCTACTCTAAAACTAAACGGTAAGACGTTTAATTGAAGTTCTTAGTCGTCTCGAATTAAGTGCTTTTCACATATTCCTAATAGGATTGACTGTTGTCTTTAAACTTCGCCTCCTACACATACTACTTCGCATGATTACATTGACAACATTTTTGTCGTGAATATGTTGAATACTATTTGTATGGTTTATTTTCATAAGGGCAGTTTTAACACTTGGTAAAAAAGGTGCGGACGGGCTTTTCTGAACTTTTCTACCAAATAACTACTTATTTTAGTTTCACAAGTCTTACNAGGGTCATCGACGTAGCCCACAGGATTAGCAAGCTGAAGTGGCAGTGGGCTGGCCACATTTGCCGAAGAACCGATAACCGTTGGGGTAAACGAGTTCTTGAGTGGAGACCGCGTCTCGGCAAACGTAGTGTAGGACGTCCACAAGCCAGGTGGAGCGATGATTTGCGCAAGACGGCTGGCAGGAGCTGGATGCGAGAAGCCATAGATCGAACTAAGTGGCGTGAAATTGGAGAGGCCTATGTCCAGCAGTGGACTGCGATGGGCTGATGATTGATTGATAAAGTCTTAGACAGAATCATATGTCTGATAAATATATACTTTTCAGTAATTTTTAATAATAAATACTAAATACAAAATATTATCTATACATCTAACTCATAACGCCATCTAGTCCAAAACTAAGCTGAGTGTGTATAATTGGCACTAGACAACTCATATAAATACAAAGATACTTTTTTGTAAACACATACATATTATATATAGAAAACACCCAAACC
Source organism: Hyphantria cunea (assembly GCA_003709505.1). Classification (NCBI taxonomy): domain Eukaryota; kingdom Metazoa; phylum Arthropoda; class Insecta; order Lepidoptera; family Erebidae; genus Hyphantria; species Hyphantria cunea. Next base: position 518,015 of record PKRV01001177.1, read on the forward strand.
TAGAAACAAATATTTGCAGATCATACAAATATTCGGTCCAATCCGGGAATCGAACTCGAGGCCTCAAAGCATAGCAGTGGCATACGCGACCACTACGCCATCGAGGCAGTCGATTTAATAAAAACATATGGTACATAATTATCCGAAACTGTGATAAACTCAAGAAAATAGCCTTGTGTTTACAGTATAACAAAATGCACGTATAAATATTTGCAACAAGCTGTAATCAAATCTATTTTGCTTATTTTGAATGTTTAGCTGACTTCAAAAAAAGGAGGTTCTCAATTCAGTTGAATTTTAGCAGACTGCGAAAGAAGGAGGGTTATGTTTTTCGAGTGTATGTATGTATGCATGTATATAACTTTGATACGCCCTAGAGCCTAAACGGCTTGTCGTATTATTATGTAAGTGGTGTCAATAGATTTGTCTTAGTCATGAGAATGCCACTGGGAACAACAAAATAAAAAAAAAACTAAATAAAAAAATTATACCTGATCGGGTTTTTTTAATAATTCAAAAGTAGAATTTTCGACTGGGTGAACCGAAATTGATGATTGTTTTTTATTTGAAAATGATGCTCCGTATGTGGTCCCATTTCAATTTGCTCCAGTTCGTGAAGTGGTTTTTCTTTGTTAAAATTTTTGTTTATGATAAGCCTTGTATATCGGTTAATGTTATGACTGGTAAAGGTGTCTGGTGTGTATGATACAATAGAATACAATAGAAGTAAGGTGTAAAAATAAAAACGGACAAGCGCAAGTTCATCTTAGACACCAGGGGTTGTGTGTATAGAATTTATCAGTCCTATGAATCGATTCCTGATATATTTAGTTTAGTTCCAGAGAGACTATTTCTCGCCAAAATTCATGACGTTTTATCGATAACAAGAATAATGTATAGGGCAGGTTCGGATTTACGTACTCAATTTTAAAATATCTGTCGAAATTTCAATAGTTTTTTTTTAATATGTTCACCAACGAGCTTCAATATTTTTATCTACAAGACATGAGACTTTATGACGTAATTAATATCGAATTGACACTTTTTAATTTGTTTGGCAGGAGCTGGATGATAGAAGGCAAGGATCGAAACAAGTATCGTGCAATTGGAGAGGCCAATGTTCAGCAGTGGACTGCTCTTGGCTGATGAAAATAATAATAAATAAATATTTTCGAACATTTTTAACACACAACGTCATCTAGTCCCAAACTAAATGGAGCTTGTACTATGGGTACTAGACAACTGATATTAATACATATATATTTTCTTTATGTATACATATACATATTATACATATAAAACACCCTTACTTCGAAGTAAATATTTGTAAATCATACAAACGTTTGGTCCGATTTAGGAATCGAACCCGAGACCTCTAGCGTAGCAGCCGCATACGCTACCGCTACGCCACCGAGGCAGTTAACAGCTTTTAGTAATCCACAGCTTGATGTAAGTTTCTTCTCTGTACACGGATTGGTATAGGATTTGCTTCAAGTTTTCCTTTCATTTAGCAGTTATGTTATCTTATGTCGTTTGCTCTACGATACCCACATTGGATGAATAATATTGGCGACACTGTGTATTTTTAATTCATCACCACACAGATAGATTAAATAAATACTTTGACAGATTGAGTTTAGAGTAGTACTAAAACAGTTCCTCTATATTATATAAATGCCTTAACAGATTGACTATAGAGTGGTATTAAAATAGTTACTCTGTATTAATAAATACCTTGACAAATTGACTATAGAGTGGTACTAAACAGTTACTCTATATTAAGTGAATGCCTTGATAGATTGACTATAGAATGTCATTAAAACAGTTAACCTATATTAAATAAATGCCTTGGTAGATTGACTATAGATTGGTAGTAAAACAGTTACTCTATATTATAAATGCCTTGACAGATTGATTATAGAGTAGTATTAAAATAGTTACTCTATATTAAGAAATACCTTCATAGATTGTCTATAAAGTATTATTAAAACAGTCACTCTATATTAAATAAATGCATTGACAGTTTGACTATAGAGTGGTACTATAATAGTTACTCTATATTAATTAATGCCTTGACAGATTGACTATAGAGCGGTACTATAACAGTTACTCTATATTAATAAATGCCTTGACAGATTGACTATAGAGTGGTACTTAAACAGTTACTCTATATTAATAAATGCCTTGACAGATTGACTATAGAGTGGTACTTAAACAGTTACTCTATATTAATAAATGCCTTGACAGATTGACTATAGAGTGGTACTTAAACAGTTACTCTATATTAATAAATGCCTTGACAGATTGACTATAGAGTGGTACTAAAACAGTTACTCTATATTAATAAATGCCTTGACAGATTGACTATAGAGTGGTACTTAAACAGTTACTCTATATTAATAAATGCCTTGACAGATTGACTATAGAGTGGTACTTAAACAGTTACTCTATATTAATAAATGCCTTGACAGATTGACTATAGAGTGGTACTAAAACAGTTACTCTATATTAATAAATGCCTTGACAGATTGACTATAGAGTGGTACTTAAACAGTTACTCTATATTAATAAATGCCTTGACAGATTGACTATAGAGTGGTACTTAAACAGTTACTCTATATTAATAAATGCCTTGACAGATTGACTATAGAGTGGTACTAAAACAGTTACTCTATATTAATAAATACCTTGACAGATTGACTATAGAGTGTCATTTAAACAGTTACCCTATATTAAATAAATGCCTTGGCAGATTGACTATAGAGTGTCATTAAAACAGTTACCCTATATTAAATAAATACCTTGACAGATTGACTATAGAGTGTCATTTAAACAGTTACCCTATATTAAATAAATGCCTTGGCAGATTGACTATAGAGTGTCATTAAAACAGTTACCCTATATTAAATAAATGCCTTGGCAGATTGACTATAGAGTGGTACTAAAAAAGATATTCTATATTAAAAAATGCCTTGGCAGATTGACTATAGAGTGGTACTAAAAAAGATATTCTATATTAAAAAATGCCTTGGCAGATTGACTATAGAGTGGTACTAAAAAAGATATTCTATATTAAAAAATGCCTTGACAGATAAACTATAGAGTGGTAATAAAACAGTTACTTTATTGTATGTGGAACCCTAAAAATGCAAAGGGTCCCTTAATAATAAGACATCAAACCATAATAAGCCTCCTGAATTAGCATTTGCAATGAGCTTATCAACAGGTTTATCTGATGTCCCTCAATTGACATTAATGAAGCGATCCCTCTTTTAGATATCGATTCCAATTTTAATATAACGTTTATCGTTAAAATCGTATAATTAAACGTCCATTAATGAGGTTTTCGTTTTGTTTTTATCACTTTTATCTGATGTGTTGTTGGTTTTTTAATCAATTAATAGTAAATTGTTTAGAATATGGTAGAATCAATGAAATAGTTGACTGATTTTAATGCTAGAATCCCATGTCCTGATATCTGGGAGTCCATGTCTTACCGATCTGACCTTACGGGTAATCACAGATTTATATGAACGGCATGACTTAATGTCAGAAAGCAATGGATTTCCAGGAGTCTTTCAAAAGATTTTTTTAACAACTCCCGCCCTCTGTTCCGCGGGGGACTTTACAAACATACATGAAACGGACACAAAGAACACTCAGACTCAAAACAGCCAGAAGGATTTCAACCTGCAACACTTGGCGCAGCAGAAAGCGGCGGTTAGCCTAGCGGTTTAAGCGTGATGACCGGTTAGACCGCCGGGCCAACTGTGCAGTTGAAAGATTCAGTAATGGACATGACAGAGAATTGAAAATTAGGAACTTTTAATAACATGTAATTAAAGGATCGGTTTGAAGTATTATACCCATACGTAAATCATTGGACAAATTATCATAAAGTACTAAAACCAAGAGTGAAAATTAACACATTCCGCCCCATATACTAAGTTTCTGCTTTAGTGGTATAAAGATTTATGGGAACTTAAAATATTTCTATGATTTTCATACATTAAAAACGTTTTTTTGATTAAAACCCAGAACAATGTAGATATGCATAAAATTGAATGAAAAGATGAAGCCGTAAATGGAACCTACGCGTCAGAAAATAATTCGGAAATTGCTCGTTAAAATGGAAATTTACTACTTTCCCATAGGAAAGCAGCGTAAATTACGAATTTAGTGATGCGATTCAACTTTTATTCCCAATATTCCTATTAAAGTATTGGAATCTAACGAATCGGATAAAATAAGCCTGATATACCTTATGTTTCACAGTAGTGTGATAAATGAATGTTGCATATAGATTGATTTTATCGTATTCGCAAATTTTAAACTAATTGCATTCAATTAGGATTAAGTTTGACAAACAATTGCTCGACGACTTATTAATGTCAATATCATATTTAATTGTTTTAAGTATACTTCGTAATAAGGAATAAGATAAATATACGGTTAATTACATTCTCAAATAGTGTGTAGTAGTTATATATCATTTTTACCGTGGGAGAGCCACGCTTCGGCATGAATGGGCCGGCTCGACCGGAGTGATACCACGGCCTCACAGAAAACCGATTTGAAACATCGCTTACGCTGTGTTTCATCGAGTGAGTGAGGATACCGGAGGCCCATACCCCAATCCAACGCCCCCTATCCCCCTCACCATCCCCCTTCCCCCCAGGCCGCCATAGTGTGGGTCACCATGCTGCATTGTTCTTTTTCGCATTGAGGATGGTGACCACCACTCTTGGATTCTGCTCATGCTTTCCATCAGGCAGGGCAGAGTAATTTTGGCAGCTTAAATATAATATATATATATATATACATA
>PKRV01001177.1:523276-680689 GCA_003709505.1 Hyphantria cunea
TATATATATATATATATATATATTGTAATATAAATAGTAGTGTATAAATAAATATATTTCGGACATTTCACTCACAACGTCATCTAGCTTCAAATTAAGCTAGAATAATTGATATTTAGTTTGTATACTTTTTTTGTACATACAGACATAGAAAATACCTAAATTCTGAAGCACAGGGTTTTGAAATTAGGCATGAAGCAACGTCTTAAGGCATGGATAAAAAAAAATAAACTTGCGAAAAGTATAAATTTTTAGTAACATCATATAATATACCTACAAGTTTGTACGGATACCTCTGTGTGCGAGTCCGTCTCGCACTGGATTGGTTTTTATTTTAAATGAAATTAAAACATGGTAATTATCATCATCATTAGTATAACTCAAATCAGAATAGTTTAAATAGAATATATTATATCAATCAATGATATAGGATCCCCTATCACCCCAAAAACAAAACCTTAATCCCTAGTCCGGATATATTAATAGATATACAATACTATAAAATGTGCCACTCCACAAAGTTAACGTGTGCGTACTTTCGACCTCATTTAAGTAGTTACTCAATAAAAACTTGGTACATGTTAAACGATAACCAGTCTATTAATTACCGACTACTTTAATTAACTATTCAAATTAATGTACGAATACACAATGACTTTCCCAGCACAACTCATTAAAGGTTGTGGGAATTTAAACTGTTTATCATAAAACAAAATGTTGCAGCCTACACAACTATTAGAATAGATCAGTTAGTTTACCAGATTCTTAGTCGATAAATCAGTATTGATGCAAATAATGTACAACATTGTATTTATACTTCATAGTTTTAGGTATCTGCAGTCTTATACAACATCATGCATGTGCGTAATTAATATAAAAAATGTTATGTACACTACAAACTCAAGATATTCTTTACTGATTGTGTTCTATCATATAAGTATAACTCCGGGACTGGGATGGTTGACGCTCCTTCGAGGAGACCTTCGTGCTATCAGCAGACTGTGTCAGCTTCAGTGCGGGCAGGTGCTGGGAGGGGTGCGGATGTGTCATTAACAGCAGTTCCTGAATCCCTACGTTCTCAGGCGCAGAGTGACACACCATGTGATTTTAGTCGATCCGATTCCGACACACCACCCCGCGCTAAGCCCAGTGGGGCTGACAACCCGTATGGGTTTCAATACGTAAAAAATTAATATCGAATACATACTCCAAATTTATTCCTTAATAATGGAGATCCGAGGGTTACCTTACGTTATGTTATGTTAGTTATAACATAAAATTAAAATTAAATTGGTTCCATCTGTTTTTGACGTTAATGAAAAGAAAATAATGCGAAGAAAATTAATCGATTTTAGACATCTTTGAAAAAAAGTAGATATATACTCGTACATGATAAGCTAGGTAAACCATAAAATCCACAAATGTTATTTTAACTGGTGCCAATTCTAAGAACGAAACTTACTAAATATACTTTAAGACAAAACTCGTCTCGTTAGTTGAATGCTGGACAACCGAAGCATCGTTGGAATTGATCGTAAAAAGTATCGCAAGCCAATACATCAGAACGTCAATGACCTATCAGAGGACGTGGGAATCCTGCCGCGGCGACATTATCGAATAGGTCGGCATTTTGACTTTCGATTCTGAGACACAAGCACCCTGCAGTGTAAATATCGCTTCTTTATCTTTGGAAATCATTCGCAATACGTGACGAAAATGTTTCATATCCCTTCTCAAATAAATATGGCACAAGGAAATACAATATATCGTATTCGGAACACGGTGTTTATAGTTGGAAAACGTGCACAAACCAATACTTGACATTTTGACATAAAAGTGTACAGTTATAAGTATAGTTATGTTAAACATAAATAACACAATACGTACACTAAGTCGTATTTTATGTGTAAGGCTGCTAAAATGACTCTACTCAGCCTAATGGAAAGCATAAACAGAATCCAAGAGTTGTGGTCACCTTACTGATAGAAAATGCACACAATACAATAACGCAGCATGGTGACCTACACCACCTACACGACAGTGCAAATGCTGTCATTTTAGGTTGGTCTTCTGTGCGAGGGTACTACCTTAAGAACGTATTTAAAAACATACTTGTTAATATCTCACGTTGCAGTCCCAGCTCTAATGAATCATTAATTATTAAATTGAGATTTTTTACACTACTATATTCCCGTTCCAGAACTTTAGGGTTATGTTTTTTTCTTTTAAATAGTATAAAAGACAACAATTTTAGGATTGTTGGCCAAGGTGCAGCAACTCTTAACTTATTACCACATAACACTACAGTAAACAATGTCTATTTATTATACGGTATTAAAATCGGCTTTGTACAACTTGTGCATAGCGTCTGCTGCTTTGCCCGCTATTCCGTAAAAATAAATCTGTAAGAAAGAGCTATAAAAATCGGTATGTTCCGATGACCAATAATAAGTGAACGTTGCTCGATGTCGCTACAAGAACAAACAGATAAATCATTTCCTGCGAATATCGCAACGCGAATAGTCCTAAAACGAAACTCTCACTCACACAGTCTCTCATTATTCCTCTAATCGACTACGGTGATGTGTGTTATTTCGACCTGAATGCAGACCTCCTCAATAAACTCGACCGTCTTCTTAATAACTGCATTCGATTCATATACAATCTCCGCAAGTATGATCATGTGTTTACTTTCCGTACTCAACTACAGTGGTTACCCATTCGCCAGCGCCGCAGTCAGCGAGCGCTGACCTATCTTTTCTCGTTCCTTAACTCCCCATCTTTACCAACTTACCTTGAACCCTATCTTCGTTTCTTATCGTCGAATCACGATAGAAATCTCCGCTCCTCTAACAATCTGCTTCTCTTGTGTCCATCTCACAATTCTGATTTTGTGAACGCCTCATTCTTTGTGCAGGCTGTAATGCTGTGGAACACGCTCCCACTCGAAATCAGGATGTCTACAAGCCGTGACTCATTTAAGAAGAATGTAAAAAACCACCTTTTAACCAGATGGCAGGAAAGCCTTAATTAGTAAACAACTTAGTACCCACTCACAGTGTACGTATGTAAAGTTTATGTATTAGTGTGTATCTTAGTGTATGTATATAAAGTTTATATATTACCGTGTATATATATTTATTTATATTTTTATATATATACTGTAACTTCACGAATATATATTTTTTTCCCACCACAATGCATCTACCCCACAAAATTTCTACACCATCCAAAGGTTGGCTGGTAGAGAATGCCTTGGGCATTAAGCCCGCCGTTGTACATGTGTGCATGAAGTTTTAAAATAAAATAAAAATAAATAGTGTGTATTTTTGACACAATATCAGACAAAAGTTGCCGTATCGGTAAACACACATCTTTGGGCTACCGATTAAAAATATAGATTGCACGGTTGGCCTAGTGGTTAAAGCGATCGCCATGTCGCTATTTACTGGACTAAGTGTAATGGGTTCAAATCCTAAATGGAACATCACTTTGTGTAATTCACAAATCGTTGTTTGAAAAGTCCCCCGTGACACAGAATATACATTAGTAAGCATTTTTAAAAAAGAAAAGAAATTAAGAAAGATATCATCCTAATATTATAGTAGTAGTAATTCTGTCTATCTATTTCACTTCACGTTTAAGGAGCTAATAGAAAGAAAGAAAGAATACATTTATTAGTCACACATAATAAGCATATAAAAGGAAATAATAAGACATTTAACTAAGATTATATTATTATTATTGCATGATCTGCAAATATTTATTTCGGAGTTTGGGTGTTTTCTATGTATAATATGTATGTATTTACAAAAAAAAAGTATTTATGTATTCATATCAGTTGTCTAGTACCCATGATACAAGCTCTGCTTAGTTTGGAACTAGATGGCGTTGTGTGTTAGATGTCCGAAATATGTATGTATTAAATAACAAATAATATACCAAACAAACTAAATAAAAACAGTGAAACGTCTGGCTGTGTGACGAAAAGACTACAACTCAGCTTATGCAGCGGTCCTGAAAGTGACCACAGCGCTGATTTTCCGCTAAAACCAACCCCAACAACACCTCACAAACGCGTGCACAATTCCAGCAATAAAAAACAAATTGGAAATAATTAAAAACATACTTTAAACACACAAGATCAACCATAGTGACAGGAAGGTATTTAAGACAACAAACATTACAAAGCACTGTATTTGCAACTAGATACTTTGATTCTTTAGAAAGGACATAGATTACTCTACTACCGCTATAACCGACGTACAAATAGGCGGAGCTGCGCACAAAAGCTTGTGTTATTATATTCCCTTAAGAGTATGAATAGTTAATAAATCAATTCGTTCCAAATGCTACCCAGCAAATAAAGTAATAATTTATTGATCTGTTATTAAATTATCGTTAAGAAATAATACAAATATACATTTCTAAGAATTTCTATATTATGTTACGAAATCTACATCAAGTCGAAGTCTTCTCTGTAAGCTACTTACTAATATCAACATAATACGATTCACGTTACTTGTATTAGGTAACGAGTACCTGTTATGATTTTAGTATTTTAATCTCTTATTTCGATCTCCAGTAAATTTATTGATCGATTACCGATCTCTTAGCCACCGATATTTCGAGCGAGTCAGTCAGTCTGTAGCATTGTAAGACTGAGCACCGTAGATGGAATGTCGTCAGGATAAGCGCCAGTTTTTCTAACAGTATACATACATGGTTAGGTTTTTGTTCAAAGTTACTTTAAGTATGCCTTCATGTTGATTTCGCTAATTAATTTAGCTTAGCTTAATGATGTTTAAAAGAATTACTCATGAGTATCTGGATAATATGTGATTTTACGTTTTTATTGAAATTAGAGACACTAAAATATAGACCGAAAATTGAGGAAAAGAAATACTAAAACCAAAGTCCCTTTTTAATGAGAAGTTTATGTACAGTGATGTAATATCAAAGGTTTAGATGATAATAATGAAGAAATATTAGTACATACTTAGAAATTTCGTCATGAATAGGTAAACACCACCACAGCAGTGTTTTCCTATGTTCTTTTTATATAATAGTTGGCAAATGAGCAGAAAGAAACAGCGAACCGCCGCCCGTTTACACCTGTAGCACCAGAAGCGTCACAAGTTACCGGCCTTTTAACAAGGACTACGCTCTTTTCTTGAATGTCTAAAGGTTGTATTGGTCTGGGAATACCGCAGATAACAGTTCATTTCACAGCTTTGCTGTGCGTGGCAGAAAGTTTCTGGAAAAGCGCACAGTCGTGGACTGCCAACCATCTGAGTGGAAAGTGGAAGAGGCGGGAGAGATCAGTCCGAACAATTCCTCGGAACACTTCCCATTGTGAAAATGCACAACGTGTATTTATCTTTATTATTTAATTACTTTTATTATAATATTAACTTTATCTATGTAACACATGTAATACTCCATAATAATAATAAACTAAGCAGTTTTCATGTAGAATCACTGTGACCTATCTCCCAGAATAGTGTTATTGTAGCCCTGTTCCTCCTTAAGGGTACTTGGTTATCCACTATACTTAATTCGTGATAAATTCATTCTTTCACATACAGAAGGGTATTCGGTCCGTAGTTTCTTATTTGATCATTAATTAATTTTGATCATAAAGTTATTATAGTTCTTCTTCTTTTGATGATATGGCAATCAGCCGGATCAGCTATTTCTGCCAATGTCAAGTATTTCGAGTCTTCAATTCTAAGTCTTCGAGTCTTCAATTCTTCGTCGTGACTCCATCACGATTAATGATAAAAATTATAAAAAATGTGGATGACATGAAAATCGTTATTATAGTTTGAGTGTGGTTTTAATGAGAGTTATGGAGTGACACGACATACGAAGGTATTCTTTCAACTTCATCATCATCAACCTTTAATAGTCTACAGCTGGATATAAGCCAATCCTCGGAAGATTTGGCAACATATTTGTGTCCCTTGAAATGCACTGTCTTTGACTGTCTCGCTGGCGCAGTCGCACCAAATGTTTGTATGGTCTGCAAATATTTGTTTTAGATTCTGGGTGTTTTCTGTGTATAATAAGAATGTATTTACAAAACAAAAGTATATATTAATTTATATCAGTTGTCTAGTACCCATAATATAAGCTTTGTACAGTTTGAGACTAGATAGCATTCTATGTTAATTATCGATCATATTTATTTATTTAATGTTCGGGTTCATGGACACGCACAAACCATCAGATAACCCGTCTGTTATTTTACCCCTATCCCTTAGAATAAAGTAAAACTTTACTTTAGGTGTCAGACGACTATTTCTGCTCATAACAATCTCGCTTATATCATTCTGTAATCAAAATTGGTCATTTTCCAGATCCAGTTCCACTTTCTATAATTGAAGCATGTAAATTACATATTACTTAAATGATTACCTGGATATAATGTAAATAATACTTTAAAATTTGTAAACAACTTATCAGTTGCAACAAAATTTTTATCTTGAAAAATGAACATCTTAATTTATTCACTACTCCACTGTTTTGTGGAAAGAATGTCATTCTTTCTAAAAAAAAAATGCCCAATCGAACGATAAAGCAATTAATTAAAAATCATCCGCTAATGAAAACTTTAGCATTAATGCTTGTACAAAAATCTTGAAGCAAGAATTTTTCGAATAGTTTCGATTGTCGAAGTGAGAAACAAAAATGTTTAAAACACGCAAACTAAATTAGTGTGCGGTCAACCGTGCGTAGGCGCATCTCTATGTATTCACGATTATGGGTTCTGATCCCACGTAAAACAAATATTTGTTCCCCTCAAATTGTTTCTTGTTGTTCAAAAATAAACAACTTTACGGTTGACATTTCTTTTTGTATTTACTTTGTGATTATTTATTGAACCTTTCCTTTTTCTAATCTTAGTTTCAAACGTACGTTTATGCCTCTCTTTTGAGAATAACTTTCGTAATGATTTAATGATTAGACTAGCTGTGCTATCTGCAGCTTCGCTAACAAAAACAGCCATCTTACGCTAGAAGATTAAGAAGAATTCTCTTTATTCGTTTCAAAGATTGTCCGAAATAAACTTATAGAAAAAAGAAAATATTTTTTTATTCTCAATAATATGTCAAAATTCAAACACTTTAATTCAAAACGATTTATACGTAGAAACCAGCTACTTGTGAATTATATACACGTAATAATATTTTAAAATTACTGCACTTGACATACAAAAATAGAATATGGCTGTACGTACATCGTCAGAAAAATAAAAACAAATCCAGAAAACATTAACATAAAAACAAAAGTGTGCCAGAACAAAATGTGGCCGGAATTAATTAGTATAGTTAATTAATTATCGTTATTGAAATAAATACTTTATACATATATTTATCATTGCCATATCATACCATTTTAAGATGTACGTCTTTACCGCAGCGCTAACAAGGGAATATTTGATCATTAATTTAAGAAAACCGGTTTTTAAAACTGCATGCTACAATATTTCCATGTTTGGTTTAGTCTACATTCGATGATCACCAACAGATAACGACGATACCGTGTTTTTAACAAATTTAAATAAATGGTCGAATATTTCTTATAATAATGAAATCTTTTAGAAGGTTACAATTAAGGAAAACCTGTTTTTAAAACTGCATGCTACAATGCTTTTATATTTCGTTTTGTCTACGTCCGATGATCAACAATAGATACCGTGTTTTAACTAATTTAAATAAATTGTCGCATATTTGTTATAATAATAAGATCTTTCAGAGGGTAACAATTTGGTCATAAGCGACAGCGGATAAAATATTAATGGTATGATATGAGGTGCTCGTAGCCCAGTTGCACTCGGTGATTAGAAACAATCATCGAGGGTAAGCAACGATGGCGCGGTCAGTACCTGGATGGGTGACCGCTGATGGCATGTTACCATGAGCGTCTCCGTGATTCGGAGGTCACGTTAAGCAGTCGGTCCCGGTTGTTATCATAGGATAACAGTCGTGAAGCTTAGTTGGAGGCCTTTGGGCGGCTTGAAAACATCCCACGGTAAGATTACGTAGCCACAACGTTGTCTTGCCAGTCCCCAACCCGCACTTGGCCAGCGTGGGGACGTATGGCCTTAACCCTCTCCTGAGAAGAGACCCGAGCCCAGCAGTGGGACATTATGGGTTGTTGTTTTTGAATTAGAGTAGAAATTTTTTCTTCTATATTGTAAGCTAGCTTTCCGTTTAATATCTTTCTGCAATTTTGAAAATATCATTAACTTTCTAAACTCTGAGAGATGTGTAGAAACTGTAAAGCTGTTCAATCTAAAGTCTTTAAGACTACTCATGAAAGTCCGTCTCTGAAATATCTTATGGTAATCGATGTAACACTTTTTGCATCGGAAAGTAATTAATGAAATCAGATTTTCGTACTAAAAGTTTTTTCGTACCAAGATTTTATTAACATTTTCTTAACATTTTCAATTGAAATTATCAAGAAACAGATGAGCATAGAGAACCTCACAGCCATTATTGACAAAAAATGTAGAATATACAATAATTATTTAAAATACCAAGATAAAAATGATTATAACAGATACGATTTGTTACTCAGCTATTTTTTTATACAATATAGTTTGACTGCTATCAATTAACACTGGACTCCGCAAAGACCCTTCCACTGTCTGTCTTCTTCACGTAACTATTTTCTTATGAAAACATCACTAGCCCTTATATGTCCACTGCCATCTCAAAGCTGTGGACACGCAAGGGCTGCTAGTTAACCCTCCTATGCTCATAAAAACCTATTAAAACAAGTGGCGTCCCTGCCCGCTACCCGCGCCTCTTATCACCGTGCGTTCTCGCTACTGCCGTTCTCAAGTGGAAACATTATCGTCTGTTGTCATTGTAATCGCCCCCACGCACTATGTGGGCGGGGCGGAGCGAGCGCACCTTTACTTTCCAATTTTAGATGCTATATCTTTAATAATAGGCTATTTCGCTTTGTGTTTTGAGTAATGAAATTAAGTGGACCGGTGCAGTTTTTCAAAATTAGTTACAGTGTAACTTTTGGTACTGCTGCAGTTCTATGAGTATGCGTATGCGCGAATGTTTATTTTTAATTAGGTACCAATTTTGTTTAATACTATTAGTAATTGAGGCGAGTACTACTCTTAGAAACAAAGTTAATCGTCAACACTTTCATATCTGTAGTATAATGCTAAGATGCGCAATCTAAAAATACCATATTAGGTCTTTGTTTTGTTAAGAAAGTCTCATAAGACTTTAAAGTTTATTTTACATTATCATCTTCTTAGATACTATTATTCCCAAGTTTATTTGGGGTCGGCTACTAGTTCAACCGGATTTACATGAATATCAGTTTTTCCACGGAGCGGCTGGCATCCGACCTCCGTATCTCTGAGACTGAACTGAGTTCGAAGATTGATCTAGCTGTCGGTATATTTAAGGGCACTGACTTTCGAATAACGACTTCCATAGATGTTCATGACAATCGGGAAGGAATACGGCTTAAATGGCTTAACGTGCTCTCCGAGGTACGAGCGAAAAACATCGCCATATTCCATACTCTGGGCAACTGTTAAGAATTTATTGTAAGAAAACCCCAGCTGCAGTTCCACCTGGAAATTGAACCAGAGACCTTTTGTTCGGGAGTCCTTTACGCTAGCTGTTAATTTAATTAGATAAAAGTTATTATATTTAAAATTGTTAGTAGATAGTTAATGTATTCATTAACAAACTTAATTATCTGCAGATAAAGGAAGTACAGCAACCTTTATAATGTAAAATTGTTTACCTAAATGTTAAATCCCATCAAACACATAAATGTGAAATAGGAGCCAAGTTCGTTATTATGATATATGCCTTGGTTATTTACTTCAACGACAAAAGCAGTGGGATCTAAATAGGAGCCAATGGTCAGTCTTGAAATTAATATATAAGATCACAAAGTATATAATGACAACTTAAATATGATTTCTTTTTTAAACTTAGGATAATATATTGAAGCCTAAATTCTGACTTGCCTAGTTTTCATATACGAATTGTTATTAAGTACCTACTAACATACTTATAAGAGAGCCGTATGTTCGATGGTTAGTTTCTACCGGCAAGTCAAATTTCGGAAATATAAAATAAGAACTTTCAGTTTTAGTATTTGAAAACTAGCCTAGTCAAACATTAGGCTTCAATATATTATACTGACGGTGCTGCTCGGCAGTTCTGTTAGTTTGAACTTGGCTTAACACGCTATCGTGTGTCTAGATAGAAAACATTATTTTCAGCAATTCATTTGGATATTATGAACCACCTTCATACAAAGAAAAGAAAATTCGAAATTCGCGAATTTAAAACATTACTTGAATTAAATTAAATTACGGCATTACCTGAAACAAAAAACAAATCGTTAAAGTTGTATGTCACTTTAGCAAAGGTTACTTTTAATGATCTAAATATCTATTTACAAAAAAAGTATTTATATGTTTAAAACCTGTTATTGGTAACACTTTCTGTGTATGTATATAATAATACTATTAAATAATTGTATCGCTTGTGGTTTCCAATAAATAAATAAATATCATTCGTCTAGTATCCGTAGAACAAGCTTAAGGCTTTATATGTCAGATGCTTGAAAATATTATTACTATCCAAGAGGAAGTTCCGACATCTTATTTGATTCTTTACAGTCAATAGTAAAAACACACAATTATAAAGTTTTAAAGTCATTAACTATTATCTAGATGGGGTCTTCTTAATATTCTAAGAATATATTGTTTCCTAGTTCTAAATTAAGATTCTCTTTTGAATTGAACCCAAAAGATCATACGTAATTCATGATAATTTGCTCAACATTTTCGCACCAGGAGCTTGCTTGCTTTTTGACAATATATCGTGAGAGAGCCACGTTTCGGCACAAATGGGTCGACCGGAGTGATACCACGGCCTCACAGAAAGCAGGTGTGAAACAGCGCTCGCGCTGTGTTGCACCGAGTGAGTGAGGTTTCAGGAGGCCGATACCACAACCATTTCCCCATCCCCTAAAGGCCGGCTACGCACTTGTGACGCCACTGGTGTTGCGATTGTCCATATGCGGCGGTAATCGCTTACCATCAGGTCGCATCTGCTCGTTTGCCGCCTATTCCATAAAAAAAGAATTCAGGGTATATTTTTTTTTCGAAATATTCCTTTTTAGCTAGCTATTAAGCTATTGAGGAAACTTCACCAGTATACAAAAGTTACTTAATTATTTTTTCATATTTTGCAATTAACTTTTAAAACAAAAACACTTTATGAGGAAAGTTTATTTTAAGACAAAGATCGAATTAGTAGATTTTTCACAAGATATTACGAACAAAATTTTTAAAAGAAAAAAGAAAATTTCGAATTGTTGTATAGCATCTAAATTTTCATATCCCAAATATTATGGTTTTGCAAAATACTACACCATAAGCAACTCGTACACGAATCGAATAGAGTATTTGGTTCGAGTCGGCGCCTAAAACAATTCTTTCTTTCAGTCACGTATTCTAGTAGCAAAAACCTTTTTTAACCTTCTAAAAAATACTGTTACAATGCAAGACAAAAGAATGACTACAGTCTATATATTTCACTGGTCCAATTTCGTTTGTCATCAAAACAGTGAGCCAATTTAACAAAAACACATATTTGCAGTTCCCGACGAGCTTTGAATACATA
This sequence comes from Hyphantria cunea, assembly GCA_003709505.1. NCBI lineage: Eukaryota > Metazoa > Arthropoda > Insecta > Lepidoptera > Erebidae > Hyphantria > Hyphantria cunea. Next base: position 534,967 of record PKRV01001177.1, read on the forward strand.
TCGGGGAATGTTCGAGTGATGAAGGACGAGTTGAAGGCCAAAGGCTACTTGAAGGTTGGACTATTAAACATGAGCTTTTTGTGTTAATACGTCCTTATGATACACACTCATGCGATGAAACATAAATTCTATGTATATCAGGACATTAAAAAACAATTACAAATACAATTAAATTACCAATTACACCTAACAGAATACAAATACAGTTTTCAAAAATAGTTTTTTATGTCTTTTTATTTGTGTTTCAACGCTTTGTCTACGTGATCATATTGATGACGTTGACTCAAGAAGGAAAGGGAGACTTTGAGTTATAAATTCAACTTACAATAAAAAAAAAACCTTTTAGTCTATGGTATATTTCAAAGCTAGAACACTTTCTAACTTTAACTAACAAGTACTTAATGAAAGTCACTGAAAATGATACTTGATCCTTCATTATGATCGGCATGCCCTAAGTTTTAATCAATTAAAAAATGAGGTAACTTAAAAAACCTAGATTAGTTTCAAAGCCATTCCTAAATTGTTCTGAATCTAATCACATGAATGAATCTAGTCACACATCGCTAAACAGTTCACATAATTTGCTAGTGAGTGATTTTATTGCTTGACTATAAATAAAACAAAAATAAAAAGCCCTATATTCTATGCAATTACCATATTTTGACAATATTAGTTTTCTATATGATATGCTTCCATTTATTATTGTAAAATTTGATTCTTATTTACATTATATTACTTGATAGTAAATGACTACAATTTTCCATCCATGGACCTTACAACTGCAGAGCAATCCTTTAATGTCTCTCCCTCCCAGAATGAGAGGGACCAGAAACCAGAACCCCCTTGTCTCCTAAACCTATTAGACTCTAGTATCCGCACCCACTCGATGAAAAGAACCGAAATAAATTCATAACGTCAATTTTCTGTGGGGCCCTGCTATTGCCAGATACCGAATTTGAAGCCAGAACCATAGTTCTCCTATTTAAATAGATTATTCGACTAAAAGAGATAAGAAAACATTATACTATACATAATATTCAATGTAACATGTTTGTACAACAGAAAGCCTGTTTAATATCTATATTTTTTATGTCATTAAAATCGATGATACAACTTTTGTACACTTTTATATCTCTTTTATTGTCAAATCGACTAAAAATATCACAACTGTAGAAATCCGAATGTAAAATTGAGATTACTATACTGTTTATGGCAAACTGTTGACAGTGGGTTGGCGAGTTTTTAGTGTTGTCTATGTTACGCTTTAGAAAATTCATCGATAACGCTATCGATTAATGTAAAGTGGACCTACAGCAGTGCATATAACCCGTTTCATTCGCTGAATGGAAATATCAAGGTTATCATAATTTACCTCTTTACATACGGTCGCCTAGAGAGCTATTTTAATTTACAAAATATGTAGTCTCATCCATTTCTCAGTTTAAATGTTAGCGATGCACGACAACATTTTTTTACGTACATTAAATTTAATATCAACATTCCAAAGAAAGCTATGCACGGATGGAGTAGTGATTTAGTGAGTATTGTTGGTTTAAACCCCACTTTGTGAGATTCATAGTTGTTGTTCTGAGCCTGAATGTTTTTATCCGTTTCATGTACGTTTATGAAGAACCCCGCGACATTCTTAATTGTAAAAAGAAATTACAACGCTGTTACTTCTAGATCAATAAAATATGTTAAATGTTAGTTTACATATTTAGCATAAATTCAATTAATGAGTTTATAACAGTGGTATAAAACATAGACGTCGCCTAATGTGTACCATTGCCCTCGATCCTATCAATTTGAAATCTAATCCAAATAGTCCATCTGACTGAAGGTCATCCTACCATTGGTTTATTGATCTACTATTTTATTATGTTAATTACACGAAAAAAGAATATAATTCTAAATATCTCGTCTCGGCTAAAAATTACGTAGTTACTTTGTAAATTAATATAAAAAAATGTATTTGATATTTGTATCCGTAGATGAAAATTTCAATTACTATTTCATCATACTGGTATGGCGTAAATAAAGCATATCTACTTCGATCAACAATACCATACCTAAACTGTCTCTGGTATTTTATCTAAGACAATAACAGTATCTACAATTTCATTCGTAGAGCTCTGTCTCGGTGTTTACTTACCCAATAAATTTACTATTAACGAACATTGCAAGGCTAGACGTACCATAAAATTAACATTGTAATCCAATAACTACATTTGCTACAGTTATCTTAAACACAAACTAATATTCAAGTCATCTTTTAACATAATTGACTACCAACTAATTTTCTAAAATCGATTCTTGTTTCGTTACAGACAATCGACTCGGTATCGATACTCGCTGGGACTATAACTATTGCCATTGATCGGATCACCCATTCACCGTTCTTACAGCGTGGGCAACCGCCCGGAGCTATTGTATTCATGTGTAGGCGGCTTAATAATCATCGGTAATTACACACACAAGCCGTTGACATGTAAATTAACGCCTTTATCGATATTATTCGATGTACCTTCGATTCTAGTTTATTCATATATCATTTATAAATGAATATATTAGTTATTAATAAACTATTAAATGGATATTTATGCGTTTCTTTCCTACCGTTGTTTACTTTTTTAATCTATCAGCCAAATAAAGCTAAGTGCTTTTTAATAAACTTTTCTAAATCAATCGGTCAGCACTTTGGCGATTACAAGTGTTTTACAATATGTCACACTCTTTTACAATTGATGTACAACATCATCAGCCTGAAACTTGAAGTAAATTACAAAATGCCACATATTCCAGCAACTTCGTGAGAGTCTGGTGCCTGAAATAGGTTTTAAAAAAACCCATAGTAACAGGTTACCAGACTTCATTACATCAAAGAACATTTACATAGGTACTTATCATAAAATTACAACAATATATTTAAAGTAGTAATAAAAAAATCAAAGAAAAAGAACGTGTTCTTAAACGAAAATCGGAAACCAGAGCCTTCTTTTATATGTTGTAGTATGTAGGGTGTGAATATTTTTGTTTGTTGTGTGAGAGATCATGAGAACTCTGTGTTAGGGAGATGCGAACCTCACAATAGGCACAACTTAACAGTCCGTGGTCAAAAAAATCTCATTAGCCTGATAGTCCACGTTGAGAAGATAGTTTGTAACCGATGATTTGCATTTAAATTTCAATAGAGGATAGCTGTTTACTTATGGAAACTACTTTGGGACACTTCGTCGGGTCTTCTCATCGTTGATCCCACAGTGCCTAAAGACGAAAGTCTTTAATGCGTGCGTCCTACCCGTAATGACATACGGAGCCGAAACGTGGACACTTACGGTTCGACTGGTCCATAAGTTCAAAGTCGCTCAGCGTGCAATGGAGAGGTATATGCTCGGCGTTTCTCTAAGGGATCGCATCAGAAACGAGGTGATCTGACAAAGAACCAGGGTCATCGACGTAGCCCACAGGATTAGCAAGCTGAAGTGGCAGTGGGCTGGCCACATTTGCCGAAGAACCGATAACCGTTGGGGTAAACGAGTTCTTGAGTGGAGACCGCGTCTCGGCAAACGTAGTGTAGGACGTCCTCAGGCGAGGTGGAGCGATGAATTGCGCAGGACGGCTGGCAGGAGCTGGATGCGAGAAGCCATAGATCGAACTAAGGGGCGTGAAATTGGAGAGGCCTATGTCCAGCAGTGGACTGCGATAGGCTGATGATAATGATGATGATGTTTACTTATAGACAGGAGTAACAACTATCCTTGTATACTCTTTAAGGGATTCACGTCGCCAGTGGTTCACCTACTGTTGGTAAGTTTATTTCTCTTAAATTGTAAGTGCTAAGCACGCGTACTATCTCCTCATCAACTTTGAGAACTGTACGAACGGTGTATTTGTATAAGCGGTGGCCTTCGCTGTGTGTGGTTTGATACACAAACAGTCGTTCTGAATTTGCTTTTGGTCCATTTATTTGATCAAAATTTGTGAAAGTATAAAACAATTAGTTTGTTTAATACATAATAAACGACGATGTCAGTTTGAGTCAAAACAAACTTTATTATACATTAAAGGTCCTTTCAGTTTCCCCAAGTTGGTAAAGAATGTTTTAGAAGTTATCTTATGGAGGCCTTCCAGGAATGCTTTGTGGTCTGTACTCGCTACTGCCACCAAGGAGTTATTTGTACTTGTCCGCGTTATCTGTATGTGTTTGTATACGCCAGTATTAAACGGCAATAAGTCATGTGACTTTTGTTTCTGAGTCGGTTTGATTGAAAAACATATGTTTATATAATGTGTTTATTGTATTGAGCTTTATTTTTCTGACTTGGCTTGACTGTGAGTGTACATATAATTGAGCTAGGTATATTAATATGTTTTTTTTTTAAGTATAAAAGAAACAAAGCCTTTTCGATGAACCTCTTAAACGAATGGCCTATTGCCTGCCAGAAACGAACTATCTGAAAATAGAACCTGGACATATTACTAAAAAGTAAGCCTTCAGAACTCTTATAGATCGAACGAGAGACACAACACCAGAAATTAACAGTTTTTAAACATTTCGGTTGTCTAGGTGGCGCAGTGATAGCGTATGCGACTGATGTGCTTGAGCTTGAGGCGTTGGGTTCGATTCTCGAATCGGACCAAATGTTTGTGTGATTTGCAAATATTTATTTCGGATTTTTCTATGTGTAATATTCATGTATGTTAATCTAACTGCTATAGTACAAGCTCTTCTTAGTTGGGAGCTAGATGGCGTTGAGTGTTAGATGTCCGAAATATTGATTTATCTACTCGTATACAATACTATACAAATAAAGACTTGGCTACACTTGATGTGACTACAAATATGACTACACGGTTGGCCTAGTGGTTTCAGTGGTCGCCACACCGCTTCCTACTGCGCCAAGTGTTGTGGGTTCAAATCCTACATGGGACAACACTTTGTGTGATCCGTAAATTGTTGTTCTAAGTCTGGGTGTACTTCGAGTCCGTTTCATGTATGTTTGTGAAGATCCCCGCGATACAGGAATGTATATTCATAATGCGGGAGTAGTAAACAAAAAAAAAAAAATTTGAGTGTCTGCTAGTAACATTAAAATAACCTCTTTTTACTAAATGAATATGTACGTATACACGTTACATATACCAAAATAAAGTTATTTACCATTTTTGTGTCTGTCTATCGACCTGTCTGTCTGTTTATTTCGGCTAATCTCTTGAACCGCTGAATCGATTTTCACGAAACTTTCAATGGCAGATAGTTGATATAATAAGGAGCAACTTAGGTAACTTTTTTCAGACTAGCTTTGCCCCGCGGTGTTACCCGTGTTTGTTAACGTACAAAATAAACCGTGCCAGGCAGTTTTAAATTGCTAATTAAGTATTCTTTCAAAAATTTACCATAATATCATTTCCACCTGTAATAAAGTATTGAGATGTGTGATAGTCGGCGACAGGGAGTCTGTACTATGACGATGCGCACCAAGGTCAAACCGGATTTCCTGGTTATCATTTTTTAATCTTCCAAGTCTAAAAACCACACAGATCCTAAAATGCCTAGACTCCCCTTTGTAGAACCTTCCTTTAGACAATGATAATTATTAACGCTTACATTTTACCCACATAGGAAGTTTCCATCCAGCACTCTAAATAAATAGACCTGTACAACATTAGAGAATTTAAACTTAAATTCTTTAGTAATATAAATTTTATAGTTGTAGATATATCACATCATAAAAATTCTACAATATTTTCAATAACATAATCTTCTAAATCGTTTATGAATGTACAATTTATAATATTAACAAATAGAAATCATCATTCACCGCTATCTGAGACCCAAATCACACTGACAGGTATACTCACCCACGTACTACATCACAACATTCTTACAGAAGTACATACCTAGATATAATATTATATGTTAATATGAGAGCGAGTTTCCATCGCAGATGCAGCCGTAAGTAGGCGTAATGACGTCACGTCATGATGAAACGCTTGGTGAAAACACACGTGTATTACGACTGATTAAAATACAGTGCCAATGGGAATGGAATGTATTGAATGCATGGAACTGGTTTCGGTTCGTTAGTAACACTTCGCTAAATCAACCAGCTGTCCTTTTAAAATTAGAACTAGGTTTTTTTTTCTAAATTTACACAGTTTATTTCATGGGAATTTTCATCAACAACCCATAATGTCCCACTGCTGGGCTCGGGTTTCCTCTCAGGAGAGGGTTAAGGCCATACGTCCCCACGCTGGCCAAATGCGGGTTGGGAATTTTATTTGCATATATATTACTTTGTGAATCATTTACAGACTTTTGCTTTAATCTAGCAATTTCGGGGTTAAGTATGAAAATTGGATGAGTAACGAGAGTAAAGTTAATGGATAAATAATCATTATGAGCAATTAAAAACAAACTCTGACGCCCGTATTATATATAAAACTATTACATTGCACAAACCTAGAGTGAGTGTCAGGCTGGCTAATGACCATACAAGAAAGCCAGCTAGAAGCTTTGAAATTTCACTCGTTGTCTTACATCAAATATAATTAGCAAATAGGCAGATAGATGACGATTAATTAAATATTGGTAAAGATAAGATAATACTAGAGAATACACAACAATCATTATGTTCCTAAAACCAACAGTTAACGCTTTGACCGCCAAGGACGCGTTTATCAAAACATCATTCATTAATTTGCTCGACACGCCAACGACGTTTTAAAGCGTCCACCGAACTACAACTAAAACAACAACGAAAAAAAAACTTTGTAATGGAGAGTAAAACTTGGGTTTACTGAATTTTAGAATCAGCACATTTACAACAGTTCATCATGATTTTAACTACTATAATTTAAAAAAGAAGTTACAGATCTTCTTCTGAGTGAAACGGCAGAAAGTTCCAACTGATAGCTGTTTTACCTTATATTCTGGTTATCATAGTGTACAAACGTAATGTATTTGTATCAGTATATATATATATGTATATGAATATGTATGTGTATATATGTATATGTATATATGTGTGCGTGTGTGTATGTATATATATGTACTTATTCTTTATAATATATTATATGTATGTATATGTTTTTTTTTCTGTGTAAAGCTTCTTTCTATTGGTAATGTTACCTCTGTGCACCACCTACCTTACAAGATTTGTACACCACCCTAAGGTTGACTGGAAGAGAATGCCTTGGGCATTAAGTCCGCCAATGTACAAATGTGCATGAAGTTTTAAATAAATAAATAAATTTAGCATTTAAACAATAAGATGTAGTCCAATCTATCAAAAGTCTGTCGGTCCACTGGGTAATTTCTACTTGACAAACAATACCCGGATGCAATTTTACTCTCTTGTCGATGAGATGACAACCGGCCGGATCAGCCATTTTTGCCAATGTCAAATATATAAAGTCTTCAAATCTCTAGTCTCCAAGTATTCATCGTGATGTAATTGATGACAAAAATTTAGAAATATTGAATGAGATTTAATGGGTACCGTCTTTTCGTAGTTCCTTTATATTTTTTCGATGCATTTCTACTACAAAAAAATGTGACCACCGAATGAATAGCTGATACGTCATTCTGTATTGTCAACACAAACTGATAGAGGTGACCCGTCATTCGATTACACCGATCTATCAAAAGATTTCCTTCCACCTATTAGTTATATTGATCGATTGACTCTTTAAGAAACAAATAGGCATTGTTTTCACTTATCAGTAATTTAAGTTCCTCGTTGGTGCATCAATCAAGTATACTTTTTAATCGATTGGTATATTGGAATTTGGATATTATCGATAATTACTGGGATTGTAACTTATGAAATTCAAACAGTATTGTATGAATTTATAACTAAAAGCCTCAAAACAGGACAAGTTAAAACGTTGTACTACTTTAAAAATAGTTAAAAAGTTATTAATCAATCACAGAAACACTAGTCAGTAGCGACCGAAATTCTTCCCGTAATGAAAAACCAATTCTATGCCATTAAATTTAGAATCGAAAATCCATAGCTTACATAAGATACATTTAATACCATACAATGTATTTGTGTAACTCGGGAACCTGGCGCTATTCAGCCTGTGCACTCAGCGGCACAACCGGAGCTATGCATCGTGATTACATTTTATCAATCAAAAACTATTCGCTATAACACTACCACATTTGTTTTATTGCTTGCAATTTTATCTTTAGTGTTTTATATACCTATTATGAAATCATCACTATTATGCACCAAGGCAATCAACATCAACAGCCTCTAATAGTCAAATTCTGGACATAGGCCTCTCCTGGACATAGGCCTCACCTGGACATAGGCCTCTCCTGGACATCGACCTCTCCTGGACATAGGCCTCTCCTGGACATAGGCAACTCCTTAGAAAGGGGGTTTTGGCCTGCTATATAACGCCGGCCAGAAGGGTTGCCATAGAGTATGTATTAGGATCCGGATGGCGTAAGAAAGCGGTTCCCGGATCTCTCCCGTGTCAGGCGCAGAGTGGCACACCGTGGTGGTTTAGTGGGTAGTCTGGCGAGTCAGTCAGGAGTCCCACACGAAGCGAACCCCCTGTCCCCGCGGGGGGAGAGCGAAGCGCGTAAAGGATTTCACCACGAAAAAAAAAATAAAAAAAAGAGTGTGTATTAGGATTCCTTCTCTTTGCAGTGCTCTTGTATTGTGTCCGGTAGCGACTACAGGATGAATAGAAGTAGTGAGACTATATTCTTAATCCGTCACCACAAGGATACAAAACCTCAAAAAAAAAGTTTTTAAAATGTTATGAAAACTCTTTGGAAAAAATTTTGTCATTTGTTTCAATAAAGTGATAAAGATGATGCATGACATCTCTCTACCGATAGTAAATTATTTTGAAAATCGTATTCATTAGTAGGTAGGTTCAGGCCGGCCTACAACAGTTTACTGTGCGCGCTGGGCTGCGTGCATAAGGTAATCAAATTAATCACACCCACTCGTAAATTTAAACACAACCTTATTTCGTGAGAACAAGCCAAAATAATCAAATGAATAGCACATATTATGCTTTAGCAATTTCCAACAATTTTTTTACCGAAATTTAGAGTGGATGTAATTTTATTCCATTACGTTTTCTGAAATATCGAGTAAAAAATTATATAAAAATGTTCTCCTAGCCGATTTCGGCCACGGCGGCCAGTCTCAGCGGAGGTCTGCCAACTACGCAGGAGATATTATAGTGCACTAGTGTGCGCAAACACAGGTGCACTCTTTGTTCTCTCTCTCATAATCCGATGGGACGGTTAACCGACACGACCGGGGAGAGATCAGGCGCAGGACCGACGGCTTTACGTGCTTTTTGAGGCACGGGAAAAATTATCTATTAACGTGTATATATGAATATTATGAACATGCATCTACGTAAATTTGTTAAAAAATTATGATAGAGACTGTTTATAATTGTTTCCTTTTTATGTGTGGAAATCCCTTCGGATGTCACCAACTGGAGGCTGTGCAAGAGTCGAACCAACTAAAAACCGCACACCGTCTCAAGTACTAGAAGGTGAACCAGGTGCACCCTTGAAAGGAAATCCCTGGAACCTCGACGATTATAATTGTCTCCTGAGAGGAGACCCGAGCCCGTCAGTGGGACATGTGGGATGTTGACGATGAGGATTGCCTCGTTGGCGCAGTGGTAACGATCCTGACAGCAGTGCATGAGGTATCGGGTTTGATTCCCGAGTCGGACCAATTGTTTTTATGATCTTTTTTGTTTCAGAGTTTTTGTGTTTTCTATGTATAATATGTATCTATTTACAAAAAAGTATTTATATCAGTTGTCGTGTACCCATAACATAAGCCCTGCTTAGTGTAAAACTAGATAGCGTTAGGTGTTGGATATCCGAAAGTATTTATCTCATTTTATTAATATATAGTAGTAGTTCAAAAAACCAAATTCTCACCCCTATCCAATTTTATATCACACTATCTGAGACCCGCGGTATTACCCGCTGTACAACAACAATCGCAGTTACCGTAGAACTTCAAAGTAAAAAAGACAATTTTAAAATTATCCTATGTCCGTCTCCTGGTTCTAAACTGCCTCCCACCATTTTTCATCCAAATCGGTTCAGCCGTTCTTGAGTTATAAATAGTGTAGCTAACGCGATTTTATTTTATATGTATATAGATATAGTGTTTTAACATAGTCTTAAAATCGTATAACACTAATAAAATTCTCTTATTCAATATACCAATAGGAAATAAACTATCAAGTTAGTAACAGAAAAAGCCAGCCCGCTGATCCGTGGGGAACAATAGTGGGCTTACGGCATCGCCTATTAGACCAATATTTTTCCATTAATCCCAGCCATAGGATCGTACCTTGGCAAAATGTTTTCGATTATTTTATCTTGGTTATAGAAATGTTTCATTTGGCAATTTACTTAATGAGAGTGTTTAAATAGTATAGATACTTTCATTATGAAATCATTATTCTTGTATTATTTATATTCGCGCGAGTTGGCGCTCATAGCCCAGTTGCACTCGGTGATTAGAAGCAATCATCGAGGGTAAGCAACGATGGCGCGGTCAGTACCTGGATGGGTGACCGCTGGTGGCATGTTACCATGAGCGTCTCCGTGATTCGGAGGTCACGTTAAGCAGCCGGTCCCGGTTGTTATCATACGATAACAGTCGTGAAGCTTAGTTGGAGGCCTTCGGGCAGCTTAAAAACATCCAACGGCAAGATTTACGTAGCCACAACGTATTCTTGCCAGTCCCCAACCCGCACTTGGCCAGCGTGGGGACGTATGGCCTTAACCCTCTCCTGAGAGGAGACCCGAGCCCAGCAGTGGGACATTATGGGTTGCTGTTTTTTTTTATTTATATTCATACTTAGAACTGTATTTGTCTGTCATGCTTATACGACTTAACTGCTGCACCGATTAAAAAAAAAATTGACATGAAAAATTTATATTTTTGAGGATGGACGTAGGCTAGTTAGGATGGGCCTATGCTCTTTACGTGTGCGGTTCAAATTTCCAAAAAATCTGTGGCAATTGATTTGAAATTTTAACGTGAATGAAACGAAAACGCTTCAACAATGGTTTTTATCTACTTTTTTCGCGTCAAAATCCTTGATCTTCATTTCTAAAAAATGCATTAAGCACAAACAGCGTGGCACTATACTGTATAAAAAAGTACCACTTCTGTTTTTAATTTGATGCACATAATCGCTGCCGTGCCGTGTTAGTGAAAGACGGACGTACAGACAGACTTACATCTAAATACTATAAAGTTATTTTATAAGAATGGTGAAACTCTAAAAGCGGATGGTAAATGTCATCAGTGTTTGTGTAGGAGGATTCTTATGTATAATTTTATTACCTATATAATAAAATTGATGTCATATATTTAAATTACAATGACTAAATTAAATTTATGGGTCTTCCCTCGTCTTTTATAAGATAGGTATTTACAACCGAAATTGTAAAATCGAATATTTTGCTATTAGTAAGAATTAACCGTTTTGTTATCATTGTGTAAGAAATTATTAGCTGGATTCGCTCAAAATGGAACCGGGTAATAGGTCACCCAGATTTGTGTTAAAGGTGCATTCATTCATAATTTTGTTGACTATGAAATGTATCTAATATAATTTAATAATTCTAATACAATTAAGTACAATACGGTTGTACTGTTCATCATCATCATCAACTACCCATAATGTCCCACTGCTGGGCTCGGGTCTCCTCTCAGGAGAGGGTTAAAGCCATACGTCCCCACGCTGGCCGATTGCGGATTGGGGACTAGCAAGACTACGTTGTGGCTACGCAATCTTGCCGTTGGAAGTTTTTAAGCCGCCCAAAGACCTCCAACTAAGCTTCACGACTATTAAGATAACAACCGGGACCGACAGCTTAACGTGACTTCTGAATCACGGAGACACTCATGGTAATATGCCACCAGCGGTCATCTCTCCAAGTACTGACCACGCCGTTGTTGCTTACCCTCGGTAATTGTTTCTAATCACCAAAAACAAGTGGGCTATGAGCGCCGCTGTACTGTAATTTCGTTTTAAAACTATGGTTGCTTGTCACTATATTAGTAGCTTGTATTACAGACATTTTTCATTGAATGTAACACAATGAAATTATTAAAATTACTTGCTACATGTACTTTGAAATTATTTGTCACATTACCAAGTACTCATAAAATCTGAAAGTCATTTACGACAATTGCAAACATGACTAATATATCCAACCTTCGTCCTTTACTCTGTCACGCACGCATCAAACAGTCTTGCAACCTGTGACAAGTGCCTAATTTACTTTACATATATTTTAAGATTAGCATAAAAGAAATAACTGTTGGATAACATTTTAAGTCCCTGTAGTCATTATATATTCTGATAAACAGCTAATTTTAATAATTCTGTTTGATAGGGCTAGTGGCAAATAGTAATAGTTACTATTTGCCACTAGCCCTATTAATATAGATCCTAGCCAGGTGAACCTCGATACTCGCGTCTTAGACCGTCAGCCCCGGCTACAGCAACAAGTACTTCCATTCTGATATGAATAAAACTTTAAAGTACTTTTAGATAAATTAAATACTTAGAAAAATTAAAAACGTAATTATATGAATATATAGACACATAGGTATTATAAGTAACTGTTATATATCAAATCAGTATTTCTTTTAACTTTTATAATATTTTTTTTTTTATATTAAGCTGCCAAAATGACTCTGCCCTGCCTGATGGAAAGCATGAGCAGAATCCAAGAGTGGTGGTCACCATCCTCAATGCGAAAAAGAACAATGCAGTATGGTGACCCACACTATGGCGGCCTGGGGGGAAAGAGGATGGTGAGGAGGATAGGGGGCGTTGGATTGGGGTATGGGCCTCCGGTATCCTCACTCATTCGATGAAACACAGCGTAAGCGCTGTTTCACACCGGTTTTCTGTGAGGCCGTGGTATCACTCCGGTCGAGCCGGCCCATTCATGCCGAAGCGTGGCTCTCCCACGGTATGAATATGCCCAGTGTCCCTCTTTAAAATAAGACGTATACGTTTCACGTAAACGCAAACGTCTTATTTTAGAGAAGGACACTCAGTAGTGACGTAATAATTTGAAACTTTGACATTTTTATGTAGTATTATCATCACGGTGTGTTAACCAGAAATGGAACTTGAAATGACGTATTATGAACGCTTTCAATTTTGACGTCTTAACATAAACAACTGGTCGCCCAGTAAAAATCTCTGTAAAGCTCATCCCAAGGCAATCAGAATTGCACCCAATCGTTATTCATTCAAGGTTAAGGTACAAACTCTCCTCATCCACAACACAAATTTGATATAATTTTAGTATTTATGTATATATGTTTTATGTATGTGTGTGTGTGTGTGTGTGTGTATATATTTTGTATTTTGTATGAATGACGATATATCGTATTACGTAACGTTTAGTTGTTTTTTGGCATATTTATAAAATTATTTATCTAAGATTACAATCATTTCCACACCATTGGAGGCAGATTGGTAGAGAATTCCTATGGTGTTAATACGGCCATTGTACATCTTGTGCATAGTAAATAACAAAAAATATATTAAATTCTATGATTATATTCTTCTTTATTCAAACTTTTTTTTCATAATTGGATAGAATCTTTATAAAATTACTTGACTATTAATTTATCATCAATATTAAAATTATTGCAAAGAAAACTTTATAATTGTTCGTCAATATTATGATAGATTGATACTAGTACTAGTAGTATAGAATGTACCGAAAAACCTTATAGTATGCCTATAGCTTGAATAAATGAACGATTAATCTTTCACTTTCCGTTAACTTCAGGTAGCCTATAAATGTTATAAATGTAAATTGGTGATTCAATAGAGGACATGGACTGGACACGAGTTATCGTGGCCGACCTGAGTTCCTTAAATAGAATTCGGACTCAGGCACAAGGAAAGGAACTCAGCTAGGAAGACACGTCCGTGGGAAAAATTGCGTATGGTTTATTAGCCTGGGCTGTTTGTACTTTGCAAATAAAACATCTCATCTTGCATCGTGCCCTGCGTGCCCACACACCTGCAAGAACGAAGACCTGATAGTTTCCACCGACAACGTGGCTGAGTTCTAATATATAACTGCATCGATGTGAAATTTTTGCCGACGAAAAGCGATGAATTATTTATGTATTATAGAAAGAATTGATTTATCACAATCAAAAATTATCAAATCACCTTGATAGCGATACTAGACTATAGTATTCACATACTACTAAAAGCAATAAGTGATAGACCAGTACACTGAAGCTTGAATTGGAAGCACGAACATACGAAAAATAAATCAATCAATAAAATTAAATGCATACAAGCGTACCTAGTTAAATGTATCATAAACAACTAACGAATTACTATTTATAAAAATGAAATGTGACTGCATCAATATCATATATAAAACATATTTTTTACACCACTATATACACTATATCATTACGAAATTATATATAACTTGCGTAATATATAATTTCATTCGTTCGTTTCATTCGACTGCCTCGGTGGCGCAGTGGTAGCGTACGCGACTGCTGTCCATGAGGTCTCGGGTTCGAATCCTGGGTGGGAACAAATGTTTGTATGATCCTACAAACATTTGTTTCGAAGTTTGGGTGTTTTCTATGAATAGTGTGTAGTATTTACAAAAAAAAATGTATTTACGTATTCATATCAGTTGTCTAGTACCCATAATACAAGCTCTGCTCAGTTTGGGACTAGATGGCGTTGTGTGTTTAGATGTCCGACATACTTATTTATTTATTTATTATTTATTTATTAATAATTACCCTTAAAAAGTCTTAATTTTGATACCACACTCGATGTACTTTAAAAACATTTTATTTTTGAGATTACTCCTTAATTTTGTACTCAGTGTCATTCTCACGACTAAGACGAATCTATTGACACCATTCACATAAAAATACGATAAGCCGTTTAGGCTCTAGGGTGTGCCAAAGAAATATAATTACATACAAATATACACTCCAAAAATATAACCCTCCTTCTTTCGCAGTCAGGTAAAAAGCATTACCTTCGAACTCCAATGCATAAAAATCATAGTAACAGCATCACCAAGCTAGATTCTATCGCATTAAGAGATGTGCAGTTTCCCATTTGAATACGTTATATAGGTTTCTCGGTGCAGGATGTGAATTCCGTTCCACGGTTCTAAGCAAATTGCTTCTATTGTTGAGTTGCAATTCTGAGTCTGCCAATAAAACTACAGCTGCTTGCAGTGCTAATACTAGTCAATAATAATACAAAGCAAAATTACTTGGGGATAACATCCATACGAATACTCTATATTCTATCTGTTACGCATTCACGGCTAAACCGTTTAACGGATTACAATTTAATTTGGCATGGAGATATTTTGGTTCTTGAGGACGGACATAGACTACGGCTTTGCAGCCATAACCGACAAACACGCAGACAGAGCCGCGGGCAAATGATACTATTGTAATAAAAAGACTATTAGCATTTTTTTTATTTGATCGTGAGAGAGGCATGCTACGGCATAAATGGATTGGCTCTATCGGCTAACAGGAATTCTTTCGTCGCTATTGCCGAAAGAGTGAATAAGAAGGGGGTTATTTGAATGCAGGTAGCTTTTATGTACCTCCACCCCCTTTCTTGCATCTGGAAGGCGGAGAAACTCCGGATGCGTCAAACTTTCCTTTCTTCAATTAAATAAATTCATCCATATTCAGCATTATTTAGAGATAAATTTTGTGAAGCTGTAGAGGTAAACTCTGGATCTACCAAACCGATTATGGTAATTGTTCTATCAATAAAAAACCAGATGAGTAGTGAGCGTCATAGGCTGCAAAATGAATAAAACGATGTCTAATGTACCCGTGGAGCCGCGGGCAAAAGCTGAATAATAATAAATATTTCGGACATCTAACACACAACGCCATCTAGTCCCAAACTAAGCAGAACTTGTATTATGGGTACTATACCACTCATATAAATACATAAATACATTTTTTGTGAATACATACACATTTTCACGACTCCCGACGCACTTGACTTTCATGGCAACGACGAAAAGGTTGCCTGGAAGAAATTGCTTTTTAGCGATAAGGCTGCCATTTGTACATGGTCGTTAATATGTTATGCTCCTGAATGTAAACTGTTTTAACTGGTGTACAATAGAGTTTATTCTATTATATTCTATTCTATTTTATACAGAAAAAATCTAAACCCCGAAACCAATATTTGCAGATAATGCGAACATTTGGTCCGACCCGGGAGTCGAACCTGAAACCTCGAGAACAGCAGTCGCACGGTACCACTGCACCACCGAGACAGTAACAGTATAATAGTAAAATTGAAAAGAACATTACTTCAATTAGATTGAGTACCTAATAGACGTTAATGGAGCTCCAAGAGTTAAATAAAAAAGCTAAATTAATAAATAAAATCGATATTTGAATACGAGCATTTCTTCATTTGGAACATGAACAAACCTTCACAAAGTTTAAAGGGATTTTATCCCAAGCTGTAAGTGAAATATAGCAGGCCTACTTCTTATTATCAATATCCTTCGTCATCTTAATCATATTCGGAAGGCCATAATCCAACCCTTCCCCTCATCCCCCGTCCCATCCCCTAAGGCCAGCAACGCACTTGTGACGCCTCTGGTGTTACGGGTGTAAAAAGTTTTTATTTTCTTTTTTTATTTATGGAATAGGGGCAAACGAACAGCCCATGGACAACCGCAACACCAGAGGCATCACAAGTGCGTTACCGGCCTTTGGAGAATGGGGAGAGGGAGCGGCAAAAAGTAGGGGTATGGGCCTCCAGTATCCTCACTCACTCGGTAAACTCCAACGCAAGCGCTGTTTCACACCGGTTTTCTGTGAAGCCGTGGTATCTATCATAGTGGTAGATATCATCATCATCAAACTATTGCAGTCCACTGGCTAGACATAAGCATATCGTCACGTCACTCTGATCGATTTTCGGTTTTATGTACCCCTTATTGCGTCGCGTCCTACACTAAAGACTATATTTACGTAGAAAAAGAAACGCAAGTATCGAATAACCTTTAATCAATAGGCTATAGAAAATGCTGTTCTGCTGATGCAGGAAAGTGGTGAACAAAGTTACAATAATGAACAAAGCGTCTCCGCGGTCATAGGACATTATATCCACATACATAAACCTTTGTTTTTGTTCGTGTCCCTGTTCTAGCGAACAATGGACCACTAGCCGTTCCATCTAGGGATGGACGGTGCCGGGACGTCCCGGGAAACAAGTGGAGTTATTGCTAGATACTTGAATTTTGATTAGGGTGAATTCCAGTTTCAGAGTAAATGTGATTCAAATAACACTGGATTGTATTTCTTGTTTGTTTACTGAACGAAATAAAATTTTCGATGATTTTTATTTAAATTTTGTTATTTCTGTATGATGTGGTACGTTAATAAATGTTGACTTCATAGCGATAATACGTGCATATAGTCAAAAGGTACTTACTGTCAGCAAATAAATAAATATATTATTTTCTTTACTTTAGTACAATAATTAACAAGTAATGAACTATTAAAAAATTAATCCCGACTGCGTCATCATCATCTACACAATATATATATATATATATATATATATATATATATATATATATATATATATATTCGTAATCACTGCTAAACATTCCACATTTTGATACTACACGCCATGTATCTTGAAATCATTTTTTGTGTTTGAGGTTACTTTAGACTCCAAAATCCTTGATGTAACCAGAGTCACTCTCATTCTAATCTATTGACACCACTCACATAAAAATACGACAAGCAGTTTAGGCACTTACTTACACTACAACATTCACTTATGTAATGAGGTAAACTTGTGATTCAAAGGTTTGAATTTAAAGCTTAAATTGCTCTTAAAGATCAATATTCAAGCAAACAGTCAAACGTATACTTGTATATGTAAATAGCTCTGTATCTCAATAATTCACTAGCCTTCTATAGTTTTGTAGCAACTTCCACATACTGCAGCAACATAAAACATATGAAAACGTCATCTACCGAAGATACACAGAACTACGGAGTAACGTAGTGTACGAAGAAGCTACCAATCCTGCATCGCGAAATAGAAGTTCTCACGCCGATTAACATATATACAACTTCCCAACATCAAACGTTCGGCAATGGTCCACCTGGCATGATCACCTCGCCTGGTCGAAGGATCCTCCGTTTGTGTTAGAGGGACATGATACTCATCCCTCCACAGCTCTGTAGTAACTTTATACGACTTTTAACTGAGCCTTGAATCAAATGAATAATTAAAAGATATGTTAATATTAAATTTTTATCAATAAAAATCTTTTTTTTTCATATATTTAATAATTTACTATTACATTCGCATTCTTATGCGCTTGACTTCACATCACTACACAACCCAACAGCCTTAAATAAACCACGACTGGACATCGGCCTCTCCTAAAAGTGATAAATTCCAGGACTTTTATTTAATTTGTTATTTGCGAACAGTATAATTACGTACATAAACGATAAGGACATATGTCAACAAAAATTCATTAACAAAAGTCTTTAATCAATAAAATGGTTCGTAGATACCAGATATTATTATTCTACTAATAATGCATAGCCCTACTCTTTATCATCTCATTAACCTACATACGAATCCGGCATACACATGAACATTAGCGTGAAGAAACTAACGCAGCGTGTGTTCTTATTATACACTAGTTTATCCCGTGGTGTTACCCGCGGTTATAACGGATAACACCTCTGGGCAAAGCTAATCTGAAAAAAGTAGCCTAAATTATTCTTTATTACATCAGCTAACAGCCAGACACAAAACAAACAGACAGACAGACAAAAATTGTAAAAAAAGTTATTTGGTATATATACCGTGTAAACATACACATAAATTTAATACAAAGCAGTAATTTTAATGTTACAAATAGACACTCCTCCAACTTTATTTATTTGTTTACAATATAGATTAATGGTTCATAAGCGCATAATTGTCCCAAAGTAGGTTATACTTGCGTGAATAAAGATGCACTTTACTTACTTTTGTTGCTTAGCAGCTAAAACGCTCTATAAAGAGGGCAGGTACAATACTTACAGCTTATTACTATTTTTTGGGAGATCGATTTTTGCTTTTCCGTAAGACGGTCCCCATTTCATCTCATCCACGTTCTTTATATTTTTTTTATCATTATTTTCATCACGAACGACTTGAGGACTCGAAGAATTAAGATTTGAAGATTTTAAACACTTGATATTGGAAGAAATAGCTGATAAACTGATTGCCATTGCATCAAGAGAAGAAGAACTTTTTTTGACCCACATTGTCATCTAGTCCCAAATCAAGCTGACTTATTCTATGGGAACTAAACAACTGATACATCCAAAACACTCAAACTCCGAAACAAATATTTGCTAGTTTAAGATTTTGACGTTTCACACTTTTCAACACGACACCACTTTCTATAAACGTAACACAAATAATATTAATAATTTTTGTGTGTGATTGTAATAATATAAAATACGTGTTTTTATAGACAAGGGATCTTTGTACGCTTGAATATGTTTGATGATTAGTTGTAATTGTAGTAACTTGAGGTATCCTTGAGGTATATATATATAGGTCTCCAGTTCTCTATTTATTTCTGGATTGACATAACAAAATAAGACCGTGTTTCGATTCTTTGTTACGTATATGGATTTGGGCTGCCTATGGCAACTTCCAATTTCCGGTTCGAGCAAAGTAAATATTTTATAAGAAAATTTTAACGGTGCGGTGGTTTGAAAATGTAATTCAAGGAATAATTAGAAACGCTTGTTTTGTTTAGATCTACAAAATTTATTAATTAAATATTATTGTTATTACTTTTGAAGAAGAATTTAACTTTGATTAAAATCAAGCGTTAATGAGAATTTGTATTTTTCTTAACATTTTCTTAAACTTATTTTAATAATGATATACGTGTATTGACAGCTGGTTTCATCGAAGTTATGGGAACCAAATTTGAATAAATTTACTAACAAAACAACTATCTTTGTGGTAAAACTTTTTTCAAATTTCAGTCATTATCTATACATAAGTAAAAATGTACCTTCGTTGTGACTTAATGAATTTTAAAAAATGTAACCGGATGGTGTATGAGCTTATTTTTTTATGTATTCGTTAAGTCACAAGGAAGGTTCTTATGGAGAGAAAAATCGTGAAAAATTGCGATGAAAATGGTAGTAAAAACAACACTTTTTTCCCATACAAATCTTAAATTAAAACATCTGTCAATAATGTCATCTGTAACGAAGTCTGCCAGGGCACATAGTTTGTCATACATTGATAATGTAATACTGAAAATAATGGACATACTTTTTCCTTTTATATCAAGTCACTAATATATGGTGAATTTAATCTATTTTCGTGAAAATTGAAAAATAATAATCTATAAGTTATTATTTTAAGAGTATAAAAATCCGGGATTAAACGCGCGTATTGTCCGCACTACGTTCAATAGGTTCGTTATTATAATATTTTTGCGGCTCTAGGGAGCGCGTTGATTGGATGCAGCGTTGAGATAAACTTGCCTCTGTTTACAATGTTAATGGAGCATATATTTTATATACACTTATAGATATTTCACCTTAGTATGAGAAAATGTAATACCAGCTATATTTTTAACAAAATTATAATTGAGAAGAACTGACAACCACTCTGTTTCATGTGAGTAGAAAAGCCAAAAGTTAAGGTCTCGTTCTATCTAGGCTCCATGCTGTTGTGCACTGGCCCTCAGGACATCATTTTGCAAGAACGGTGTCCTGAGGGCCTAGCACAACAACCGTGGGAGACCCACGCTTCGGCACGCTCAACCTGAGTGATTTCACGGCTTTACAGAAAACCGGTGTGAAACAGCGCTTGCGCTGTATTTCACCGAGTGAGTGAGGATACCGAAGGCCCATACCCCCAAGTTCAAAAGCTAGTATTAGATAATTTCAAATTGCGGATACTCAATATTAACCCTGAAATCTAATACCGAATAAATATGAATCAACAATTATGAAGTTGATTCATATTTATTCGGCTTCAAACTTAAACAAGATAATGTTCATGTTTGAAAGCTTTTACGTGTCATCCAGTCCTTAGTTATTAAATATAGCATTTGTGTTATAGTGAAACTAAATTACGGATTGTATGGCGATGAAATATTGTTGCTTCCGCGCTAAAATAATTGGTTATTAGGTTATTAGGCTTGTATAGTTTCAGTGGAACACGTGTCGACAAGTTTATTGAAGTTTTTAATTAAATTAAATTATATTTGAAAATCTGTGTATTTAAAAGAGGAAGGTGACTGACTGAGATTGCCTGAAATTTTAAGCACAGTCCAAGTCGCTGAACCTAAATTCCTGGAATTTTGCATGTAGGTTGTTTATATAACGTCCCTCCAAGGGGGTAAAATGGAGGATGAAAATATCTACTCCTGCGCGAGAGAAGCCGTGAACCGGTTTTGCCCTGTATCAATAACAAGGCTACAAATTGTTTTATATCATTCATATCAAAAACCTAACATCTGTTTTTACAATATTTATTAGCCATCAGTATTTTACAGTGCACGGATTAGTATTAGACGTAATTAGTAAATTGAACTAACATCTAAAACAATAGCCCCCTTAAAAACTTTATTCAATTTAAAGCAACGGTTCTGTGGTATTTGCAACTTTAAGTACTCAGCGTACATAAACCTTGTTACCATCCGGGATAGGTGTCCTGACACAATAGAACTTAAATTACCACGATCCTGACACTGACGCCTGTTAAGGGTGCTTTTAACACAGTCCTTTTGTACCCCTAACGCAAAAAAATGGGTGTTATAAGTTTGACGTCGATGTCTGTCTGTGTGTGTGTCTGTAGTGTATCGTGGTTTCCAAGCGAATGGAATGGAAAGAGATAATTTTTTTAACTTTAGCTTGTTAAGTGTACTGCTTATCGGGTCAGTAAACCTCTTTTGGGGTTATTTTTTATTAACATTAACTTTATGTATAAGTTCGTGTGTACTTTCCTGTCACCATACCACTATCCGCTGTCCATTGACAAGTATTTCAAGAGACACAAGCGTTGCCAACCATTTTGCCAGTTATTGGGTACTGGTTTGGACCCACGATCTCCCCGGTAATGTTATTTAGTGTAGTGAAAAGTAACTTTACCGGCCATTTTTTATCAGATTGTTTTATCACTCCAACCTATGCTCTGAATCTGTTATGAGAACAAAATTCGAAACGAAACCACCCGTGAAAGAACCAAGTTGCCAAACTCATAGCTTAGAAACTTAATGTAGAAGTAGTAGTAAACTTAGGGTTATGGCGCCCTCTGGCTAGATTCAAAAAGCAACAGACTGACCTCTGAGGTTTGAATTAGCAAAGACTAGAGAAACTTCGGTTGTATCGTTTCATAGTTTTAATTTTACGCCAGAACATCACATATCAGGTTGCCGTGAAAAGACTCGTTTTGGCTATAAGGACCCCCTTTGTACATTATTGTGGGAGAGCCACACTTCGGCACGAATGGGTGCTCGACCTGGGTGGGACCACGGCTTCACAGACCGGTGTGAAACAGCACTTGCGCTGTGTTTCACCAAGAGAATTAGGGATATCGGAGGCCCATACCCCAGCCCCTCCCCATCCCCGGTGTTGCGAATGGAAATCACTTACCATTAGGCGATACATATCTGCTCGTTTTATATATATATATATATCTGACAACTTATGTGCTCTCTTATAAATCTGTAACACAGTGTATAATTATAGAGTTTTCTATTTAACTTTTATCTATATTTGTCAGCAAAATTAATCCCAAGCGTTATTCATCATCTATTCGTAAATATTTGCATAAGATAGGTACTTAATTTATATTACTTTGTTTCTGAGATATCGTTAACCATCGATTCACACTTTACTTCATGTTGGTAAGTTTGTTCTCGGGCGAACAGTCTCCACAATATATTAAAGTCCAAGTTGTGCTAAGTTCAGTTAACTTCGTTGGAGTTTGTCAACGGACGTATACTTTAATACGTACAAGTTGATACAAACCCTCATATAAAGTGTTTGTGCATCTATGTAAGGTGGAATTCTAGTCTATGAACTTGGTTGGCTAATATTCGTGGTTTTAATGTTAACGTTTACCATTATTTAGTTCTAGTTTTTGCCCGCGGCTCTGTCACCGTGTATGTGGAATATCGCCATAATCTTTTTCAAGTTAATATAGCCATGACACTCAGAAATAACGTGGCTTTCTATTGGTAAAAGTATATTCAGTAGATTCAGAGATAGTTCCTTTTGCCATCAGTACACTCTCGGTAAGACACGACGGGACTTAAACAGCACTCGGTCCCACTCGATCAGTCTCGCCTGGACTCGGGAGCGCTCTGGTTCGAGTCGGTTTTTTGACCACGAGTCAAAAGAAGCGAGCGGCGAACGCAAGCACACGTGCATAATTATAGTCGCGTCTGCGCTCGCTATAGAAAGTGGATTTAAACCGTCAGTTAAACCGCTATTCAAATTCTGATTTAACTGCCATAACACGCAATAGCGCCAGTGCCTAAAATACTCAAATTTTGATTTAATTTTGTTGAGAATGGCTCATTGGAGCAATGAATTTGTTCTGCAACTATCTCATCTCTTTTGTTTAAAACTATTTGTGGTTTCTCGGATCTATATCGATGAATATTGCTATTAATTGTAGAATCGACAAATATTTCTAACTTAATATATCTAAAAATGTTAGATGACTTACTGTACGTATGAGTCATCGTTTCATTGATGACACACACATCTTGTATTTGTGTCATTGTAGCGTGACGGATAAGGAAAACGGAGTTTAACCTCCCTAATTAATCCTAAAGGTATCATATGGTCTAAGGGACTAAGGAAGCAAACCATGCAAGAAAACATCCCTACCAAGAGAAGGAAAACTGCCAACGAACTTTATACCAACCCTCTTTTCTAAAAAAAAGTCTATGTCCAAGAGTGAACTGTTAAGGGCTGTTGGTCTGATATAGTATGGATATAGATTATTAGTCTTTGTCTATCTGTTCTTTGAGTCGGTGTTCCTTGTGTTCTTAATTGCATGTCAGGAAATGCAATTAATAAGGATGCACTAGGAAATTAGCTTATGCCACGAAGCGCGAGAACAATAGGGCTTTTTAAGCCGCTCATTCTATAAAGGACACTGTTTTCCATACCATTGAGTAATTAGATTATTATAGAGTACTGTGAAAGATAACCACAGATTATATTTTTCTAAGATGATTCTGGATCGGGGAAAACCCTGTATTTAATTCATAGTTTTAATTGATTTTTACATGTTAGTATATAATTATAAACGTTACATTTATGCGCCGTAATTACGCTGATCACTATCAATAGCCCCCTATAGGCCACTGTTAGACATAAAAAGAAGGTCCTAACAAACTACCCTATAACTGTAAAATACTTATCTAATATTTGTATAAAGGTTGTCTTTAAGAAACCAGTTAGTGATAACACCCGATTATCACTTCCACCTTATTGTTAGCTTTTAAGACATACAAGTTTCTTATCTTACATATATACATAAGAATATTAAACGAATAGAAAAATACATATTTATAAATTCTTAGATTTACAATGAACGGTTATTATACTTCCAATTTCCGATAATAGAGCTCAAGCGATCTACAATTTCAAAAGTCGACAAATACTTAATGAAACTAACACGAGAACTTCAAAGTTCAAAATAATAAAGCTATAGAACATTCTAGATTTCATCACATGACTGATCGTCAGACCACCTACAAGTTTTGTCAAACAGAATCAGCTTCGAATTTGTAGCATAGACGTTGCGCCAATTTGTATAGGAAACAATCTTAACTTAGTTGCATAACACAAAACCGTGTTATGTAGGCGTAGAAAACGAACTTATGAAGCACTTTAAACCATCATAATTTTATGAGAGTCGGGCAAACCCATCTGAGGTAGGTTCCGATGAAACTCACAGATGTTAATAATAATAATAACTTCATACATATTACACGCGATAGTTAGAATCTATCGCAGGTATCGCACCTCCGGCTTATGCCGGCTTATTATATGTATATAAATATGATTATTAAGTTCTACTAACATTATAAATGACTGCTGAGTTTGAGATCTCGGGTTCGATTCCTGTGTCGGACCATATGATCTGCAAATATTTATTCCGGAGTTTGGTTGATTAAAAGTATATTTGTAATTATATCAGTTGTCTAACAGCCCACAACAAATCACAAGCTCAGCTTAGCTTGGAACTAGATAGAGTTGTGTGTGTGTCGGAAATATTATCTTATCATATTAAATGGACAAACTAAATCTAATTATTTAATTATCTAAACCAAAGCTCATACCCTCTCAAAATTTCTAATTAAAGGTGTCACTATCGGGTACTAAACTTGTGTCTCACGACTAAGTTTAGGGGCCCCTATTCATATGAGCAACTTTGACAACAAAATCTTAACAAATATCCAGAAATAGTTAAAAAACTAATTCGGAAATAATTGATAGTCTGAGTGTTTTATTTTCAAACCTCAAAAATAAGTTTTAAATCATAAATTTAATTGTTGTTCAATCATTACTGGATGCAACCAGCTATAGCCATCTATATGGTTAAATATTTTCTAAACTGACCACCCGTCCTGATCACACATAACTGCTTTTGAATTTTATCATATCATTTATATACAATTATAAATTCACAGTTTATAATAGCGCTAATAATTTCGTAGACTTATGTATCTTTCGCTAGCTCCGGGGGTTCCGTTTCCGGCTGTCGAAGTGTNGGGTCCGGATGGCGTAAGAAAGCGGTTCCCGGACCCCTCCCGTCTCAGGCGCAGAGTGGCACACCGTGGTGGTTTAGTGGGTAGTCTGGCTGGTGTCAGTCAGGAGTCCCACACGAAGTGAACCCCCTGTACCCGCAGGGGGGGAGCGAAGTGCGTAAAGGCATTCCACCACGTCAAAAAAAAAAAAAAAAAAAAGGCCTTTGTCGATTGGCAAACAGATCTCGGAAAGATAACCAAGCAACAGATGTTAGTTTTAATAGTTTATCTAGTTTAAGAGTCCAATGTTATTATTTTATAAGAGAAACGCATTGTAATTTATTAAGAGATCTGAATACAAGGCTATATTATTATTATTATTATTATTATGTATCTTTCGCTAGCTTACATCGAATTCCCGCTGAGTTTTTTGCCCATTCTTTAGACAAAAGGTTCGATATCTTACAAAAATCTATTATAATAAGGAAAAATACAATGTATTATACTAAAACCGTTTGTACGAACTGGTTTAGAAACACACGGTTCTGCTGGAATGGGCGACTGAGCGTGGGTGAAAATAATAGACCGAACCGCTTGACATTTCAAAATGGTGAGCGTACGTTTGGAGCTTGTATTATGAATATGTTTTACATAATTTAATAGAACGATATAGGATTTTAATCAGCAATAGGCTTAAAGAGATTAACTTTCTCTATTACTGTAATTGAAATGTGTAAATAGTTGTACAAAGTGGATAACGGACTTATTGACTTGCGTACGTCTTTCACGGGTTTTTTGACTAATCCCGCCCACACGCGCACCACTGTAACTCCTGTACACCAGGATCAACAGCCGTCACCCAGGAACACACCGAGTCATGATACCCGGGAAGTCCGAATTAAACTGTCATGGAACCCGCAACGAAAGTAATTACAAGAAGACTGGAGGAGTTGGAAATATAATAAGTCCACTTCCTTCCTTAGCAAATCGGGATATAAAATAGGCAGACACCTTTTTCAAACTGAGAAGCACCACGGATATAATATTATGGATCCTAAGGGAGCTATATTTGATTTCTATAGTATGTATGCCTAAACGCACGGTAATTCACCGCAGTTGACACAAGATCCCCCTATGAGGATACACTATTATATACTATTTGTCAGTTGTGAGCTATTTGGCATTATGTTACATTCATTATACCAAAGACTACATGCTCTGAGGATATAATGAGCCGACTGTTCACAGCTAGAATTCTTTCTCGGGTTCTCCTTATTCTTGCACTGCCCATCAATTATTGAATTCCATATGTTGAGTTCTTAAATAAACTCAACTCCCGCATTAGGAATAAATCCCGTGCCACAGGGGTCTTTGCAAATAAATCTGCAAGCTAGGGACACAGAGAACACCCAGATTAAGAATAACAATTTGTGGATCACAAAAAGTTTTGTCCCATATGGGGTTCAATCTTTCTTGTCAAAAAAATCTTCAATAATTCCACCTTTAAATCACTGCTCTTTATCGAAAGCACATACTTTTACTCAAAATCTACTTTCTAAGGTGGATCTATTTCTAGCAGAGAATGATAAAAGGCTTTTGATGATTGTACCATCCTTTCTTTTGGGACGTACTTTACGAAGACTTGCACACACGTCTAATCTCACCGGCGGCTCTCGAAATACTAAACAAAGTAGCTATTGTAGTACTTTACTTAGTATTTCTAATAAAATAAGCAACGCAATACTAATCTCTAGTATAGTGTATTATCTATGATACTAAGTAGTGCGTACGAAACTGTACGTCTGTTTATATAAGTGAACGGGTCAGTGAGTGCATAAACGAGTAACCGAGTGGAGCGACTGAACAAACGAATACTGTTGAATAACTGATGATTGTTATAATATAGATCTTTTCAACCTTCAGAGCACATATTTTCAATGTTCACAAGTATAAACTTCACAAGTTGACTCTCGCATGTCCCTCCCAGAAATCCGACCACGTGAACTATTCATTTTAATTATTTATTTAATTTTATGTTCTTACTGTCGTTATTTAATTGACCGCCTCGGCGGCACAGTGGTAGCGTACGCGACTGCTGTCCATGAGGTCTCGGGTTCGAATCCTGGGTCGGACCAAATGTTTGTATGATCTGCAAAGATTTGTTTCGGAGTTTGGGTGTTTTCTATGTAACATATGTATGTATTTACAAAATAAAAGTATTTATGTATTAATATCAGTTATCTATTACCCATAATACAAGCTCTGCTTAGTTTGGGACTAGATGGCGTTGTGTGTTAGATGTCCGAAATATTTATTTATTATTTATTATTCCGAAATACTTATTAATTATTTCATACTTTTTTTCAAACTTACTAATAAAGTGATAGAATTTTTAATTACATATTTGAAAAGAAAATAAATTAAAATAATTTGTGAAGTAATCTACAAAACAACAGACGTTTTTGAATTGTTAGAAATTAGTCATTAGACCATAAAATTGCATATACAATACATAATAACATAAAGTTACGAAGAAAAACTGCTAACAACAAGACAAGATTATCCTTACCGGTAAAGGTAATTTCAATATGTTATATAGCAAAACAAGTTTTTTTAAAAAAAAACCGATAACGTATAATTTTTCATATTAGTTTTTATTTTCATGTACCCATTGTCACTGTCACGACTAAGACGAATCTGTTGACACCACTCACATAAAAATATGACAAGCCGTTTAGGCTCTAGGGCGTGTCGAAGAAATATACGTACGTACATACACATACATCTTTTACAGTGAGGTAAAAATTATTAAGCAAAGTAAATACTGTATTAAACAAAGAGTTCTATAAATTACTATCATTTATTAACCAGCCAACTGCCGGTCATAAAAACATTGTAAGAGCCGGAAAATCCAACACTCAAAACCCCATCATAGATGACGGATTTCCATTTTAAAACTCGAGGTTAACGAGAAAAGATAAACAGTAAAATGGTATTTGTGTACATCTTTACTTCTATACTAATATTATAAATTCGTAAGTCAATAAGGAACTCTGTCTGTCTGTAACACTTCACGGTTAATCGCTGCACCGATTACGATTGAATTTTCTATGGAAATGCTTTGATTTTTGACGTAGGACATAGGCTACCCTTTACCGGACCCGCGAATAAAAGTTTCTCATATATTGCCCACAGCCTTTTGTAGTTGGCTGGACATAAAACTCTCCTAAGAAAAGAGGTTTCGGCCTACTGCACCGTGCTAAGCTTAAAGGTTGATTTGCAGTTTAAAAAAGTCCACGTAGACACAGGACTCTCTTTAAAAAGAGGTTTCGGCCGGTGTTGTATAAGTTTTTCTTTTATAAACAGCTGTAACGCGCGTAGTCATGATAGCGGCCAACCACACATTATATTAGTACAAACTCATAATATTCTAATGATTATTAACATACAATTATTATTTGATAATACAGCATTTTGTAACATAAAAGATTTATTACGCCGGAAGTACCATTGTATAAGAGTACAGACGTTATTAACAATATTTGTAAGTAGCACCGAAAGCTGACAAGCGGAAGGTGTCAAGATATTAATATTATTTAATATGAATCAACCATTTATTTGCTTATTAAGGTTATAATGCATTTTATACGAGGTTGGAATCGTTACTTATAACACAACACTGTTGTCCCGTGTAATTTGCTCCTTTAGTCGGCTCTCAAGGTACTCGCGATGTGAATACGATCGATAGTCGACGATCCATATTCTTAATAAGTCACCACATGAATAATACAATGCAATATATTTTTAAAATAATAGCCTATTCAATACTGAGTGACAAAATAATTTTACTAACCCAGTTTGTTAATTGCGAACAATTTTATGTAATCAACACGGCTTTGGAATCGGTATATCGAATTTAATTTGAACTACTCATTAATTTCGGTGGCAATTATATTTAATATGACTAATGAGGTTAATACGACATGCATATACGGCAGATATTAATATAAATATCCCTTAAATTGGTAGTAATTGGATATTAATTCTGTAGATCATATGTACGACCGTCCAATAAGAAACAATTTTGTTATTTGAAATTAAACTTTATCAGTATACAGATAGAGTGCATTTGATTTCAGGTGTTAAATTCGTGTTTTTTTTTCAAACAGTCAAGGAAAGGTATTTCAGAGTTTTGTTTTCATTAAGTGCCATTTTAATAGCCGTGTAAATAATTAAACTAGTTAGGAAAATTCGTTGCAATAAAATTTTTATGGTCCATTAAGCATTTTTGTATGTATAACATAAACACAAAAACTTTGATTAAGATTTCTACTAGTGGGATTCTAAAGTACTAGTGGTCGCCCAGTGGTTGTAATTCGACCATTTTTTTTATGGAGTAGGGGGCAAATGAGCGGAGACGTAACGCCAGATGGTAAACGATTACCACCGCCCATGGACACCCGCAGGATCAGAGGTGTCACAAGGGCGTTGCCGGCCTTTGAGGAATAGGGACGGGGATGAGGGTGCGGAGGAGAAGATGAAGGGTTAGAGTATGGGCTTCCAGTATCCTCACTCACTCGGTGAAACACAGCGCAAGCGCTGTTTTGCACCGGTTTTCTGTGAGCTCGGCCTCACTCCGGTAGAGCCTGCCCATTCATGCTGAAGCGTGACTCTCCCACGATCAAATCATATTTCTTTAGCTTTCTACACTCGTCTTTTTTATAAGTTTTAATTGTAGGTACCAAATGTCTTTCGTTCACTTATTTTTTGTAAAAAGGAATACAAAGATTTTGCTGCACATATTATTAAATAGGTTGTATGGTATACTGTATTTGTAGGTATAGAAGAAATTGTGACCAATAGTTGACCACCAACTTCTTTCCTTTGTCGTTAAGTGTGTTATGTGTTATCGCTGTCACCATAAACGCTAGATTTCTAGTGCTAAAAGAGAAATAGACAAATCTAGCGTTAAACGTAGGCGTATTTTTTTATTGTTATATTGTTATATATTGTATATGTCTGGATGGACCCTCACACTTTATAGTGTGAGGTTCTATCCAGACATATAACTAGACATATCTATACATATCGTATAACGAATCTAAGTAAAATATGACACATGTTTACTTAATTATAAATTATACATACTCAATAATAAATAAAGTTGAAAGTTTGTAAGTGTATGTACTTTGATATTTGTTACTTCCTAAAATTCAAACGGCTTAACCTCTTTAGATAAAATTTGACAGGAGATTGAGACACAAATAAATTTGGTGTTATGATTGTATCAGCAACCACGCGACGTTTCCAATCTATTCAAATAAATAAAATTAAAGGGTCTGTTTGTAATTTTGAACTATAAAAAGCATTTTATAACGCAAATTAAATTATTAACGGTACTTAAATCAAAATATTGTTATTGTTTCGTCTGTATATCTGTTTTTTTTCCGACTAATATCTGAAACAGCTGTACCAATTTTGCCATACTTACTTACTAAGGCTAGTGTCACTCGAAAATAAAATTAAAAGCAATAAAAAAGTGGACAATACCGGATACATAAGCAACCAAAACCGTGGGATGCAGTTAGTTATAAATAATTTAATGAATCAAAATGATAGACCCAACTAGTTGGATAATAGGGCGTACGTCGTGGGTGAGATACCGTACCTGACGTGGGTGTAGTTGTACAAATATGCAAGTCACATGCTAGCAACAAGAATCCGCACAAACTGACAGAATGTACCCACTTTTAGGAGTAGGCGAGTTGTAGATCATACGAAGGTTTGTAATTACTTTGGTTAGTCAGATGAACTAATAATAATAACTGGTAGTCTGGTGGTCGATGGTTTGTTTTTTTATTTATGGCCCTGCCAAAATGACTACTCTGTCTGATGGAAAGCATAAGCAGCAGCCAAGAGCGCTGGTGACCCACACCATGGCGGCCTAGTGAGGCTTCTGCATCATTAGCCCTCAGGTTTCGCACTCGACTACGAAACAAGACAGCACGTGCGCTGTCATTTTACGTTGATTTCCTATGCGAAGGTCGGTCGAGCCGGCCCATTCGTGCTGAAATCAGCGGGGCTCAACTACTCTCTACTCTGAACACACAACGGCATCTAGTTTCAATCTAAAGCGTGTTTGGGTCTTATGTTATGGATTCTATACAAGTGATATAAATACATTTATACCATTTTTGTAAATGCGGACATGTCAGACATTGAAAACATGCAGACTCTGAAAAAAATATGCAGATCATACAAGCCGAGAACCGGGAATCAAACCCGAGACCTCAAGTACAGCAGACGCAACTGTATGCTGTATACAAGTCAAAAAAACTCGTTTAATATTTTTATCAAATTCTGATATGAATGTGACTTCTAATTAATCTGATAGAAATTGACGATAAATACGAAGATCCGAAACTTAGTTCAGTAAAAATGGATCGTTAACAGCTTATATTTAACAGTTTTAACTCAAACGGAAGGTTATAAAAATCGAATAATTAGTGTTTGACATTTGCAATTCATACATCTATCATAGAAGTTTGATGTTCTTCTAACCGATTGTGGCCACGGTGACCGGTCTCAATGGAGACTAGCCAACAACGCAAGAGTTATTATAGCGCACAATTGTATGAGCAAACATAGGTGCACTCTCTGTTTCCTCTCTCTCATATTGCGACGGGACGGTTAACCGACGGGACGGTTAACCGACACGGTTGGATACTACACAAGAGAATACACCATATAATGCAGCAAGATTGATCATATTATATTTTGAGCGCCAAGTCAAATTATAATAATCGAAAATTAATTATACACATATCTGTGTTACCTGCAGTTGTAATTGTACGTTTACAAAAACACCGCGGGGCGAAACTAGTCTAACATAAAAGTAGCCTAAGTCACAACTTATATCATCAGCTATCTGCCAGTGAAAGTCACTTTTAAGTCAGTCCAGCCGTTCCAAATATCGCAACTCGTGCTATTTTTACGAACCTGGAACAGCGGCCAAAAATTTAAAAGCCATACCCATATTGCTTTTAAGACTTTGTCACCCCATTTTACCCCTTAAAAGTTTGATTTTTAAAAGTATTTGCTTATTTAGTTAAAGGATTAACCTTGCCAAATTACGAAACGAAAAGCCTACGTAATCTTGGTGCTCCATACAGACTTTAAGCCCCCGTTTCATCCCTTCTTAGCGCATGCCTGCATCATAATAGCTATGACAAATTTCAACGCTATCCGTTCAGTGGTTTGAACTGTACGTTGATTGATCAGCCACACAGTAGCGGTTACCTTTTATAGATATATACAAGACAGAAGACTAAATATCTGTTATAGAAAATGAACACCCAAAAACAGAAAAAATAATTGTGCCCATCTCACAAAATCGAACGCAAGACTATTTAGCTGTCAATAATACTAACCACTAGAACAATAGTTATATTAAATAATTTTTAGTTTCGTTGTAAAGCGAGAATTAGTAGCGATAAAATAATTTTAAAGGTTACATTCCGATATCTTGTATTTCCCGACGTTTCAAACGGGTCACATCACTCGTGGTTACGGGTTAGCATTAAAGTTGTAGTTGACTACACGGTTGGCCTAGTGGTTTCAGTGGTCGCCATGCCACTTCCTACTGCGCTAAGTGTTGTGGGTTCAAATCCTACATGGGACAACACTTTGTGTGATCCATAAATTGTTGTTCTAAGTCTGGGTGTATTTTGTGTCCGTTTCATGTATGTTTGTAAAGATCCCCGCGACACAAGAATGTATACTCCTAATGCGGGAGTTGTCTTTTTATAAAAAAGAAAAAGTTCCATTTAAGTCTCCTTACAGATTCCTCATATTATTAGTTGTCAAATCATTACACTTCAGTGTTTTACCATTATAAATTAAATCTATATATATAAAAGAAAGTCGTAATTACACTATTTATAACTCAAAAACGGCTAAACTGATTTGGGTGAAAATTAGAGGACACTTTTTTTGTTTACTTTGCGCCGTGGTTGGTTTGGTTGTTGTTGTACCGCGGGTAGCGGGGTTCAGCTAGTTAAAAATATTATAAAGTCATATTGACTGAGATAACGACGTAGTAGTTCAGGAGGCCATTATAACTTTGTAAAATATAAACACTAAGGGCTGTGGGTTCGATCCTCATATGGGACAACACTTTGTGTGAAAAGAAATTGTTGTTCTGTCATGGCGTTCTTTGTACGCATGGAGTTTATGTTTGTAAAGTTTCCGCAACACAGGATATATTGCGAGAGATGCTTTTTTAAATAAGCAATATTTCAAGATTTCAAATTACCTGTATTCATTTTGAATAAGTATATAATTGTATTCTATTGTCCACGTAAAAGTTATTTCAAACGTTGCACAGTAATTGTACGTACATGTTGAACAGTAAACGCCATAAATAAAAGTATTTATGAATATTTGTTTTCTAAGACGCAGACTCACAAATGAGTTTTAAAAGCTAAACACCTAAAATCAGTAACTTGGCAATAAATCACAGTGGATTTAAAATCTTGTATTAATTGAATTAACGTTTGTTTTTGTATAGACGGTAAAATAAGACCCGAAAGTACTCCCAAAAATCGCAAAAGGCATGTTCTCTTTATTAATAAAAATGTTAAGCAGTCAACAGTCAGTGTACATCATAAATAATGTAACATAATCTCTTAGGACGCTTAATTATCACGTCTTATTGAATTTTTAGTCAGTCATCTACTGTTTATTCATTTAGTAGAAAAATAATTTCTAACTAACTCAGTACAATATTCATATATAGAATAAGTAGCATTACCATTGAAGAAAGATACAAATATTTCCATACGAGTAATGAGTCATCATTAGTTTTTTACACTCACCTTTTCCCTTTAATGAGCATTCATTGTCAACAAATCGCCCACCAGTCGAACATGCGCAGGCACAACACTATTCATGACGTCACTTCCTCGCACTTCATTCATAAACTAAATCGAAGACCAACTTAGTATGTTTTTAAGGCACATTCAAATTCTTAATTCGAAACCCTTGGCACAAACACTATTCTCGAAAAAGCAACGCGTTTTTTTTTATTTCGTTTTTGTTTTAACTTTTCTAATTTTTTTAGTAAGCGCGTGTGTGTCATTCGGAGCGCGCGCACGTTTGAGCACGCGCCGGAGCCTCCGTGTAATCGCCCCCGCGATTTTTGTGCGTGGGCGCAACCAGGCCGAACAGCCGGCCAAAATTTGCGTAATATATTAAAAGAAATAAACAATTCAAATATGCGCTTCACTATGCTTATCTGTTCCTACAATAAAGTCAGTTCAATTTGAAACGACCGCCGTCAGCAGGGGCCCGCATGAAAATGGCAAGCTTTCTTTATAAGCGTATGTTAGAATTTTAAATGAGTATCGAATAATGCATTCGACATAAAAAGCTATCGGCGTCTGCTAACAATATTATGTGAGCCGGTGCGTTGGGAAGCGACTTGTCGAGGAGTACCTTGTATG
Source organism: Hyphantria cunea (assembly GCA_003709505.1). Taxonomy (NCBI): domain Eukaryota; kingdom Metazoa; phylum Arthropoda; class Insecta; order Lepidoptera; family Erebidae; genus Hyphantria; species Hyphantria cunea. Next base: position 570,331 of record PKRV01001177.1, read on the forward strand.
GTGAAACGGGTTCGTCTGCAGTCCCACACGTTTGGACTTTTTGCCGTTCACTGCAGGAAAGAGGCAGGGACGTCATCGACCACTTAAAGTAGACCTCCTCCGTCCCTGAGCTTCAAGTCCAATGTTTGAATTACTACAGTAACACAAGAAGTAGCAGGTGTCTTGTGAGAATGGTCGATTTCTGGTAAGGAAGGAGCATTGTACAGATAGTGTGCTTGCAAACCACGTCTCGTCCCTGGGTTCATAAATTCGTAATGAAATCGTCGCGCTCCTGAGTTCTAATTAGACGTCTTTGGTGACGAGGGAACTGGCTTACGTAATGTTTTCATATTCTTAGTTTAGAGCCTGCTTAGCGCTGCTAGCTTTGGTTTTTATATTGAAATTGGGTTACCGAAAAACCTTTGTTACGTTATCATAAATTTTCTATTCACATATCTGTCTTAAATATTTATTTGATCGGTACCATATGTATATGTATATATATATATATACATATNATATATATATATACATATATATATATACATATATATATACATATGTAAATTTCATCGAAATTTAGCCCTGAAAGTGAAACAGACAGACGACAGAGAGTTAATTTCGATTTTTTTATATTAGTATGTGTCAGTTTTTAAAATAATAATGTAGCTTATATGAGATATATACTAATGAAATAGGTAATGTAGCAATAACACTAGTAATAGCTCATTCCAAAGCAAATATATTGTTGAAAAGTATCAATTTAATGTTCAGAAACGCTATTTTGCATGACTATAAGCTGTAATTAGAATGTACATTATTGTATTTGAAATTACACGTGTAACATTTCTAACAAAAAGGGGTTAACATATTTATAGGGATTAAACTTGTCAGAGTTTAATAAAACATTATTTTGATATCAAAAGCTTTTAATGTTACATTATTTTAATTATTAAATAAGGATTTGAATTTATTTGAATATTAGCTTTTGCATGCAGATCCGCCCGCGTATAGATCGTAAAAGGAGGGAAATCAAATCACTTAATTTTGAGATCGCAAAAGATCGAGTTGCAAACCACATTTAAATAGGTTAAACCTTTTCTGAGATTAGCGTCCACAAACAGACAAAATTCTAAAAGTCATTGTATTGGACTCCATTGCGTTTATAAAACCCTCTATAACAGTTTTTCTTATGTATTTTCCATATAGAGACAGCTACCAGTTACAATTTTATTATACATATGTATTGATAGTGGGCTGAAACCTCCTTTTTAAGAAGCGGGCGCCAAAGGACACTTGTAATTTGAGAGATAAAACTATGTAGCTCCGCTTTGAGTAAACCCCCTCCCAGAATTAGGGGTGAAGAGGGGGGTTCCTCTGGTAAACTTAAGTCTCCTTCACACCACTCTGGCAAGGCAGCGTCAGTTCGTACAGTAAGAGATCTACTATTGTGCGATCTCCAACTGTATGTACCGGCGGCCTAAACCCACCGGAGAGGCCAGACAAAATGTGGAGGCCTTACAACATGGTACAAAAAGAAATAAAAGAATAACTTATCACTAGTTTCTGTGTCAATTACGGCCAAGCCATCGGCACATAAACTTCAACTGGCCTTTGAAACACAAGCAAATCTCACGCTTGTATAGAATTACACACATGTGATTTGAATGTAGATACTTTGAGTAGGCGAGCCGCCATTAATTAAATACCACTTGCACAGTAGCGAGCAACACATAAACGTTAATTAAAACCTTTAATGCCTTCACAGCCATCTTCCCAGAGTACAACTCCATTACCATAACAGAATTAAAGTGGCGTCTAAATCCAATGATACTTAACTTAAACGTAAAACTAAAAACCACTAGTTGTATTTGATTTGGATAAAATCAATAGCTTTATGAATGTCAGAGGTCGAACGTAGATATTTTATCTTTGAATGTAAAGATACTGGTGTCGTATAAATGTTAAGAATATACTGTTTTACGATAAGTTCGTGCTGTATGCGCTACTGGGGAGCTTTTTTTTACTACGCAGATAATTCTTAATCATGAGAAACTTATCTAAATGATGGTAGTCGTCGTTGCGGTCCCTTTGTGTTTTCATATCTTTAAATTCTTGATGCTTACTAATCCGTTGAAACTAGAATTACTCACACGAAATGTGACTACGAATTAATGAATAAGATGTTAAAGGTAATGGACGTGAGATAATCGGTTTTAGGTTTTTCGTTCTTATCATAACAATAAATAGACAAAAAAAGAATGTTATTGAGACTCGACCAAAGAGTTGCTTTTTTACTTGAATACTACGAAGTGGATTAAATATAATTCTGTTTTATTTTATTATTATTATTTCCAATACACATACATTACAGACGTAGTAATGAAAACTGCACCTTGAAGACCTCGCAGTCTATCTGAGCAGCAGCGAGTCGCTAAAAGCTATATAACACACACAAATAAACACGCACGGACTTAATCCACGTAACACATAATGTTATTTAGTAGTAGTATAGTGGTTTTTAGTTGAGTTCGTCCGTATATGTAAGTTAGTATGTTCCAACGTAACGCCTAAATTACTGAACCAATTTCAATCAATGTGATGTCAATAAATTTGTAAAAATACTTGAGAGACATAGGCAATATATACGAAAAAAGTACAGTCTATAATAGTATACTAAACTATTCGAACCAAATGTGTTATTGAGTTTTTGTGATTATAGAAATTCTCAATAATAACCCGGAGTTGGAGTCTGACCCCCCGTACCTCGGAGAGCACGTAATGCTGTCGATCTTGCGCCTGATCTCACCCCGATCGTGTCGGTTAACCGTCCCAAGAGGGAACAGAGAGTGCACCTGTGTTTGCGCACACACTAGTGCACTATAATATCTCCTGCGTAGTTGGTCTCCGTTGAGACTGTCCGCCGTGGCCGTAATCGGCTAGGAGAACGTCTAAACTATTAAAAAGTACATCCAATATTGATATTTTAAAAATTAATAAAACATAATACCTGGAAAAAAAACTACAAAAGAGCTAGAGATCTTGTGTTCTTTTTGAAGTATGTTAAAGAGCAGCATAACTAGCAAAGGGAAGATTGCTTCATTAGTGCCTGCAACTGAATAGGCATTGCTGATCGAAGGAGTAGGCAGCTAGTCTATACAAATAAATAACATTGGAGTGTCTGTTTGTAATATTGAAATAACCGCTTTTTACTAAATGCATATGTATACCAAAACAACATATTTATCTTATTTTGTCTGTCCGATTGTTGGGGTAATCTCTTGAACGTCTGGGCGGATTTTAACGGACTGGCAGTCAGTTGGTGATATAAGGAATAACTTAGGCCACTTTTTTAGAACAAAATTGCCCCGCGGATTAACCCGTGGTAATAAAAAAAACAATAAAATGTCATGTTAGCACCTAGCTTATTTAAATTCTATCACGAACGGCGGGGACAAATCTAATAATATTTAATACGGTTGACTTTTACTGATTTTCTGTTTACACGATAATCACGCCTCCCAACTGAGATAACATCGACTTAATTTATTTCACGACGTTCGACGAACGTATCGAGTGACTTCATTAATTTAATACGTTCTTATATTGAGCTTAATGACTCTGAAATGAACTAACAGTGATTGTATCGCGATAAGACGGGGACTATTCTTTAAAGAGGTGTCATGTCATAAATTTTAACCATTTAAATACATTATGTTTTAATATAAATGATAATTCTCACGTTCTTAGCATCGTATTACTATACTTTCTTCTTTATATTACCTTTATATTATAAAAGCCGGTGACCCCAACTTAATCTGCGTAGACTGCGTAAAACTTCTTTTTTTTATGGAATAGGGGGCAAGCGAGCAGACTATCGCCTGATGGTAAGCGATTACCGCCGCCCATGGACATCCGCAACACCAGAGGCGTCACAAGTGCGTTGCCGGGCTTGGAGGATGGGAAGGGGGAGGAGGGGAAGGGTTGGATTATGGAGCTCCGGTGTCCTCACTCACACATTGTTTCGCACCGGTTTTCTGTGAGGTATCACTCCGGTTGAGGCGACCCATGCATACCGAAGCGTGACTCTCCCACAGTAGAAAACCTTCTATTCTATTCTTCTCACGACATGTTTTTTAAAGACAATCGGAATAACAATATATCGTATGCCACTCAGGTATATATAAACATTAATGAAACGAACACAAAGAACACTCAGATTCAGGGCAACAATTTTAGGATCATACATTCTTCACCTATGTATTGATCGAACCCACAACACTCAGCTCAGTAGAAAGCGGCTAGGTGATCGCTTAAATCACTAAAAACAACTTATTTTTGAGAAGAAAGAATAATGTATGTTTTTCTTTATCTATTTTGTTTTTTTTTTATGTATAAGCTGCCAAAATGACTCTGCCCCGCCTGATGGAAAGCATGAGCACAATCCAAGAGTGGTGGTCACCATCCTAAATGTGAAAAAGAACAATGCAGCATGGTGACCCACACTATGGCGGCCTGGTGAGATGCTTTTTCACGCCCCGCTTAAAGGACCAGGGATCATAGTGGGAAGGAAACACGTGCGCTGGTAGTGAGTTACAGGTTTTGACCGCTCGGCACAGGAAGGAAGCACCGAAGTGATGAGTACAAGAACGTATGTCTTCCATTTTAAAGCGGTGACCACCTTATTTAATTAAATGACCTACCTAATTACCTTTATCTCCAACTATTTTTACGCGGAGAATGCTTTTCGCACCATACCCTCCGTAGGGAGACGACAGGCGTATGTGGGACTCCCGAACGATGGTCTACCTACTAAACCTCGCGATGACCAACCTCGGCAGTCGTGAGGAGCTCCAGAAAAGCATCACATCCAGCACACCTCACGCTTTTCTACAGAGTACTCGTAAGAGGAATATCGACCTGCCTTAGACGACAGCGAGATTTCACCTGCGCCGGGTCGTTTGCAGCGGTCACATCTCTCCAAGATTTCCTTTAGCTGCCTGTTACCTGTGTGTTCGAGGAAGACAAGGTTTTCACACACTTTTTATTAATTTAAATTATTTTCTTTAGTATATAATAGTACATTTATCATCATTTTTAGTAGCCTTATTGTTGACTATTGAAACCTGTTATAACGATAGTACCCAAAGACATCTTAGGAATGAGCTTAATGCAGTTTACTAATCTATATATTTATACGTGAAGCAAAAACTTTGGACCCCTATTTACAAAAATTGCGCTGACGGAGGAGTATGAAATTTGACATACTTATAGTTTACATGTAGGAGAAGTGCAGAACGCTCATATTTTTAATAATAATGCTTGTAAACTACATTAAATCAACGAATAAAACATTACACACACTACCATGCATTTGACACTCACAAACACAAATTTATTTGTGTCAAAATCAAGCTAAAAAGATGATTATTTTTTGTCTATGGTGTCATAGTAAATGTCAAAAGTAGCCATTATGAAATCTTGGATTAAAGAGATGTAATAGCCGTTGACAAAAGAAATTCTAAATAGTTCTAACTAATAATTTAAAAGAATCATGGTCCAATTTCGACCTCTAGGCGACCACTAGTACTTTTTTATACTAAATGATATTTCGAAACACCGAAGTTCAAAATACCCAAGTATATCAATTCTAAGTGAATTAATAAATAGGGAAAACTGTCAACTGTAATTGCTTTCGATAACCGATAAATGGAAGACGTAATTTAATGAGAAATTGTGTGATATTAAGATTTCAGTACTTCCTGCGGTGTGTTATAATTATGAAAGTGTACATGTAGTTGTCTAAATTTTTACTCCCAAGGACTGTTAGGAATTTTAATTGATGTCTCAAAATTTGCGAGAAACCTAAAAAATTAGAAAAATATTTTTTTCTCGTATATGTATTTCTTAAACTCCATTAAAACATTATACATACATTTGTGATGATGATAAGCATAAATGATGATATGTGTTTACTAAATTTTTATTGGTTGATTGTCTTTTCATGTATTATATTTTCACGTTTTAATATAATGAATATATTGTACATATTTTCTCTTCACATTATTTAAAAAAAAAAAAAACAACTCCAACATCAGGAATGAATCCTGTGACGCTAGGGAGTTTATAAACAATAATTTGTAAATCACACAGTATCATACCATGTAGAGTTTGAACCCACAACACTCAGCGCAGTAGGAAACGGCGTAGAGGCCGCTTAAAGCAAAACGCCATTCGTGCAGTCGAATATTTTTGACACTTCAGCAAGACAAGATCGATTAAAACCTTTCACTTTACTTTACTCACTAAATATATACATAGAAAACATCCAAACTCCGAGACAAACATTTGCAGATCATACAAATATTTGGTCCGACTCGGGTACCAAACCCGAGACCTCAAGCACAGCAGTCGCTTACGCTACCACTCGTCTTGGCGCCGGCGCCGTGAAACAAGGAAAGCCGACACTACCTAGAGTGGGAATAGGCTAGAAACATATGAAGTTCTCACCAAGTTAAAATTATAAGGTGATCGGCTTCAATCTTTTCGTTATAGAAAAAGGGATTTAATGAATATGTAAATATTTTTAATGAGATCATTAAAATCACGTTTCAAATTCTTTTAAAGTCCGAAGAAGAGAAAAGTGTAAATGAAATCGTATAGATAATCAACATAAACACTAAATTAAAAGTAAACACATTTCTTGATGCGGAACTAGTTGAAATAGAGTATAAGGTTTATCTAAATGTTCATCAACGGGGTTTCAACGTGTTTCTTTTAACGCAAAACTTACATTACCCATCCTAAGTTTGGTACTGGGTGCTTTGTATATACGGTTAATTTACAAATAAAATATTGTTCAAAAATTTAACTGTTAGGTTAGCGTAGTATATGTAGTGGTAATTATTAGGCCAAAACTCTATAGGCCTACGGACCAGCAGTAGACTATTAGAATCGGTAATGAAGATAGTTAGAAATCATTTAAACAGACCTCAAAAAAAGAGGCTGACACGCGCACTTCACATATCTGATCTTTATAATTTATGAACCAATTTGTAAAATCCTTTTTGGTCTGGTATGTTTCTCGTTTAGTCCTACATAAATTTGGAGAAGAAATACTACCGCCAATGATCATAGGTTAACAAATGAAATTTACACATCAACAACCTTTAACATTCACCTGTAACATAAGATTCTCATTAGAAGGGAACTTACTTTACTACAGGACATATTAGGAATGTCTATCCTAGACATGATTTGTTTCAAGTTGTCCTTAACTTTACAGTGTAGCTGGCTCGTGTAGATTGCGCCTTAAATTACTTCATATACCACTCATGGGACGAATAGAGGAGGTGACACTCCAATCATAAATTCATCATGAGTGAAGTCAATGTTACATTGCTCTGTAATAATAATAATGCTGTTTTGATAAATCGTTAGCATTTTCAACGTTTATATGTCTAATTCAGACCGCGCAAATTGAAATATTTGATTAACCAATTCGGGGTCAAACATACGAGTTTATTGGCATCGGTTGTTTGTTTTCGAAGTGTTGTTTTTATTGAGAAAGTTGAAAACGAATATCGATAATTCAATACAATCAGTATAATACTTATATATTGTTATTAAACTTTCAATAAAAATATGTCATCATCATCGTCGTCATCATCAGCCTATCGCAGTCCACTGCTGTATATAGGCCTCTCCAATTGCAAGCCACTAAGTTCGACCCTCGGCTTTTCGCATCTAGCTCCTGCCAGCCCTCTTTAGCAAATCATCACTCTACCTGGCCTGTGGACGTCCTACACTACGTTTGCCGTTTGTTTTTGATAAAAATATGTAATAGTTATTAAATAAATATAGGTATTTAAATTAAACATAATTTTAATATGCAACGTGTACCTTTAAATTCAGTTACTGCATTATAAATACTACACAAGTAATTTAAGAAAGTTAAATATTTTCATATACAATACACGTCGTGATCACAGCTACCCTGACGTTTATCATATAAAAGCAGCGTTTAACAAAGCCACTAGGGAATGCAAGAAGGCTTACATTAGAATGGATTCCCAGCGCATTGCACAGTTCTGCCAAGAATTCGTGACATACATTACGGGCGGCCGCAAGTTCTGGTGATAAGCTTAAGCCGTGCAGGCAAACTTCTGCCCGCACTCTCTACCACCTCTGAAATATCCTGACGAATAACTTGCCTATCAACCGCAGGACAAAGCGAAACTGTTTATAGATCTCTTTGCGACTAACTCAAGAATCAACGACCGCGGCAAGCACCTGCCTACCATTCCAACAACACTATAATACGGAATATTCGCATTTACGTTTACCAAAGTCTGACAATGGGGACTTAGGTCAACTTAAAACAATGTATTACGGAATTCAATTATAATTTCGTATTAAGTACTCAGTACCTTAGTATGTTCTTAAAAAATTCGACTTACAGAAAATTCTCAAACTCATCTGAAAGGCAACAAATCCAACAGAAAAATTATATTACAGACAACATAATGGGTCATTCCTCAACATTATTTACACGATACGATACTTAAAATTTATAAAAGCCATTCAAACCCACACATGCTCCACAAACTCTAACAAAAGTCTCTTGGAGGAAATAATTCAGTTCAATGTAATGACTCAATTCAGAACTGGAAACAATAGCTACCTATTAAACATTGTATGTACTGTTTGACTCGACTCTTGTGATTCACAATCGCATTTATTGACAAAGCCCCGACATCTGGCTCCCATCAAATCAGTCCAATTAAGTATTTCCATGCAATCTAATGTGCCTACTGATCATTGAAAAGTAATCCGTAAAATTAAAGCGTTAAGGATTACTTTACATGCATAGAGATGCACAGCAGGAGCCAGCCTCTTCCCTCATTTTGATGCCAATTTGCAATATGAAAATGTTATTGTAATATGTACATAGTTGGCTGTTTTAGTTGTGAACATAGTTTGAGGAGAAATTCTGCCAGCCAAATTGTTTAGTAATTAATATAACAGTGTGTTAGCACTGTGTTAGCTTAAAATATCTTTGCTGTTATAGGAAGTATAGGAAGGAAGGAATGTATTTACCAAAAGTAAAAGATGATCTTTTTCCTTTTCTTTCACCGAATTATGAGAATCCTTTCAGGTGTTAAATACTACGCACCAACTTGTCCTCCTATCAACCAAAGGGTCCTAAAAAAACGACTTCTCATAAAGGCAAAGGCACGTAACTTGGCCAGTGTTTGGCTGGACCAATGAGCCAAGTTCGCCCATTGTACCTGTACTTAGAGCAACAAACCAAAACAAACAAAATCGAAATGTAGTCGACTGACGCTTCAATCGTTTGCTCGGCACGGTGCTACTACAATCGCCGCGTCCCTCTATGAACCAAAGGGACCTAAAAAACGACTTCCGCGCATCTAACCGAGCCACGCTTCGGCATGAATGGGCCGGCTCGACCGGAGTAATACCACGGTCTCACAGAAAACCGGTGTGAAACAGCGCTTACGCTGTGTTTCATCGAGTGAGGATACCGGAAGCCCATACCCCAATCCAACGCCCCCTATCATCCTCACCATCCCCCTTCCCCCCAGGCCGCCATAGTGTGGGTCACCATGCTGCATTGTTCTTTTTCGCATTGAGGATGGTGACCACCACTCTTGGATTCTGCTCATGCTTTCCATCAGGCAGGGCAGAGTCATTTTGGCAGCTTAAATATAAAAAAAAAAAAAACGAAACAGGCAAAGTTGCGTGACGATCTCTATACCGTGTATCAAATCAATTCATCAAATACAAATCAGTTACCAAAACTGACAAAGAGCTCAATAGATTAGTTATAGACGCTATTTTCAGGCATCAGTATTCATCAACAACCCATAACGTCCCACTGCTGGGCTCGAGTCTCCTCTCAGGAGAGGGTTAAGGCCATACGTCCCCACGCTGGCCAAGTGCGGGTTGGGGACTGGTAAGACAACGTTGTGGCTACGTAATCTTACCGCCGGATGTTTTCAAGCCGCCCAAGGGCCTCCAACTAAGCTTCACGACTGTTATCCTATGATAACAAACGAGACCGACTGCTTAACGTGACCTCCGAATCACGGAGACGCTCATGATAACATGCCACTAGTGGTCACCCATCCAGGTACTGACCGCGCCGTCGTTGCTTACCCTCGGTGATTGTTTCTAAACACCGAGTGCAACTGGGCTATGAGCGCCTCTCGGCATCAGTATTAAAATTTTCAAATTCGTCCAGACTTATCCATACTAATAAAATAAATTCGAAAGTAACTATGTCTACCTGTCTATCAAGATTTTACGGCTTCGGCGATTTCAATACAATTTGACAGGAAAAGACTTCGATTTTTGAGGAAGTACATGGGCTACAACATCGCCGTGATATAACTAACATACGCGGGCGAGACATATTTATAAAAAAGTAAATTTTATAAAAAAAAAACACTATAAAATAGTTGATCATGTGTCACCACGTTTTAATGGCCTTTGTGTGATTTATTATGCCAAATACATTGTGGTTAACGCCTACCCATATGTGCCTAGCAATACACAAAGCGACGTACTGCATTTACGTACGGGATTGTAAGATTGTTGTCGTGTGATTGTAATTGTAATATCCCAAAACCTCTGATAAAAATTAATTAAAATTAAGGCACTCTAATTTGAAACAAACACAAATTGAAACAAACCCTATACCAGCCGGTCTGGCCAGTGTGGTTTAGTAAGCCTAAAGTTCCTTTCTAGCAGAGGCCTATGATGACAACATAATACTTATGACCCTCGGTCCTAAATGAACCGAAGGTCATAGGTCTTCCACAAAGTTCTATCTTTGTGAAATAAACTGAAATTAACTTTAAAGAATTGAGATTAAAATAATGCAGATTATTGGAAAAAGTGTAGGCTGTACAGATACACTACAATATAGTACTTACAATAGTTCAAATTTTTTTCTCAGATTGGGTTTTTTATTCAAACTATACTAGAAGGCATTCTATTATAGATACTTTTATAGTAAGCTGTCATATATTATAGCATTATCTGTAGTACATATACAAGTAAACAATTTATGAGACTCGCGTTCCAATAGTCAGCATTTTAATAGGGTTCCTCAAACTGTATAGTAAAACTTTTAATTTGTAGAAAGTAGAAATGAAATGGGTAGACCGGGCCAAAGCCGCTAATTTTTGTAGCATGTTTTTGTTTTAAATTATTTTGATTTTTAGTTCTAATTTTGTTACTTTCCCTTTGCAAGTGACACCTTCAATTGTAATTAAATGATTTTTTTGAGTTATATTTTATGCAGACAATGTCATTACCTTGTGAGGGAGCCCTGGTACCCATAACACAAGTTAAATCTTAACATGGGTGCCAGAGTTCAGCTACACTTGTGCTCCGAATATTTGTAGTTTTATTTTTTGTATGCACAACTTTGAGTTTTTGTTATCTGGTTTTAAATAAATTATCTAAATTATCTAAAATTATCTAAATAAAAATTGAGACTTGATTATCGAGATAACTTAGTGTAACATCGGTGTTGGTGACGTTACTGATCTACTGAAAATAATTGGCACAGAATGCGACATATTTGATAGTGCTCTTTAAGACTATACTTTTCCAAAACTTTTTTATTACCACTAATATCAATGGTAACTCCTAATAACTTCTACAAGCTTCGTAGGATCATTACATTTTTTTAATATATAGCCTGATAAAGTCACTCTACTCTGGATATTACTACGTTACTAGCGTACATTCTAATGTTTTACAGGCTAGACAGATTTTATTGTGTGATTTAGAACAATGATTAGAACGATTTAGAACAATAAACAAGGTAGAGCCTGCATTAACGGGCCGGTACTACTTTCGCACAGAAGACTAACCTAAAATGACAGCATTCGTGCTGTCGTGTTTCATTGGTGAGTGCGAGACCGGAGGCCCAATTCAGTTCAGAGTCAATAGACCTATACAAAAAAAAAGGAGTACCTGATAGTCGGTTTTGGTTATGGTCTATGGTTTGAGTCCGACATAGCTACCAGTAACTGGTATCCGGGGAATTCCCGCACAAAACAAAAGGTTTAAAACTAGACGGTTGGCCTAGTGGTTTCAGTGGTCACCGCACCGCTTCCTACTGCACCAAGTGTTGTGGGTTCAAATCCTACATGGGACAACACTTTGTGTGATCCATAAATTGTTGCTCTAAGTCTAGGTGTACTTTGTGTCCGTTTCATGCATGTTTGTTAAAATCCCCGTGACACAGGAATGTATATTTCTAATGAAGGGATTGTCTTTTAAAAAAACAAAAGAAAAAAAATCGTACATAATGTGTGTTTTTATTTAGAAGTTTTTGAACAATTTCAAAATCGGTTCAAACAAATTTAAAAACTACTAAAGACTGCAAGCATTACGAAACGAATAATATGAAGCTTTCCGTAAACGAATGTTATGTGCAACCGGCTAAGTGACCTTAGATATTATTTAAGTGACGTCATTACAACTTAAAGTTATAATATGATAAATGTACAATTACAGCAGGCCTAGAACTTCTCAACTCACGATAAACTGAACTTTACAATCAAAGCACTAAAAACCTTGAACTGTAGTAGGCAGATAATACTTACTATTAAATTACGTTTGATTTAAGAATATTCCCAAAAGTTGTTCCACTCGAGATGACCCAATTAACGAGTAAATCCACGTCATGGTTTCTTGAACTTGCCAAAGACGCTTGTGTAAATAATAATTTATCAAGAAAACACTGATATACTATTTAATGTCTCTAGTTATTTCAATGTGTGCTTATTGCGATACATTCTACTGATTCATCAATTCCATTGAAATGTATTTCACGATTAAATATGTACGAATTATTATTAATTTTTTTTGTTCAAATGTTATCGCAGTTGAAACTGAGAGTGTAGTAAGAGTTAGCACGCAGTTATCTTAACTGCCCATATTAATAAAATAAAATTGACGGGCGTTTCAGTTTCTTCAATCGAGACCTAAAACCACTGGACATGAAAGATTATTGTACCTTTTTGATTGTGAACACAAACGCGTCTTTTATTATTCCATTTTCCCAAAAACAATTTTATTTCTGTACTTTAAGCGATTCTGATTTCTTTCTTTATTATAATACCTTCATCATCATCATCTGCCTATTGCTATCCACTGCTGGGCATAGGCATTTCATTTTCAGTATTTAACAAGTACAGAATTCATATTTCTAAAAGGTGTTGACGAAACCATAACTAGATGAAAAAATCCTTCGAATAAACACACAAAGTGTATCAATAAAGCTTAGAGTATATGGGTATATTTCGCAGAGTAAACAGTCCCCAAGTTAACGGGGTCAAACAATATGAAGATTACCGCGTTACGAAACAATAGAGCGTGAATCAAGTAACATACGGGACCCGTAACTAAAACTCAGTGTCAATAATAGCCGGTAACATGATCCCGCCGACTGTCGTCCCCTCACCCTACTGAGAACCGCACAGTACCATGTTTGCATTACACCGTACATTTATTACAAAATATAATTAATACGTCCACATTTCGAGCGAGTTCCGCCACGATAATGTCTCGATAATATTGTTTGTACGACCCTAAACTTTGACCCTATCGATAAGAAATCTTGGTTTTAAGTTATTTGACGTTGAGCATGCGAATCGGATGGTCTATCATGGATACTTGATCTGTGCAACATGTATTTGGGTGTGATTTTTTTGTGCTTGTGCATTATTGGGAGTGCGAGACCTTCGCCGAGTAAGTACACTTTATAGGTATTTTTACTACGACTTAAAAGCTATATATACAAAGTAACTATCCAAGTATCGAATATATTCATTTTTTATTTCAAATTTTCAGGCAATTCGTGTCTCCTCTTATGTTGGTATATTGTTAGATACCAGTGTGAACTAAAACATTCTGAATAAAATAATTAGTCAAGTGTAGTTTTATGTAAAAAGATGATTTTAATATCATTTATGCTATCATTTTTTTTAAAATACGTACTTTAACAATAAATCTTATGTTATCCTGTTTATATCTTAAGCCCCACGTGTTTAACTTTTAGCCTACTTTAAATGATATCGCTTAGTATAATAACGCCATGTACATATTTATGTATGTTTTTCCACGTTTGTTCTTAAATCGATTCGGACTGCCCGACTACGGGGATGCCAAATGGAAATAATATCATAATCATTTTGACAGTGTATGTATGTATGTATTTGTTAGTATGCTCACCGTAGCTCCTTAACTACTAAACTAATTTCCATCAATGGTATAAATTATGTTATATGACTTATGCCCGGGTGCATTGTGTACCCTATATAAATAAAATAAATAAATAAATATTTTTGGACATTCTAACACACAACGCCATCTGGTACCAAACAAAGCAGAGCTTGTTCTGTGGGTACTAGACAACTGATATTAATACATATATACTTTTTTTGTAAATACATACATATTTTACATAGAAACCACCCAAACTCCGAAACAAATATTTGCGGATCATACAAACATTTGGTCCGACTCAGGAATTGAACCCGAGACAGCTAGCACAGCAGTCGCATACCACTGCGCCACCGAGGAACTTTATCATATTTTTTTACTATTCGGGTTATAGTTTTAGAAGTTTTCAACTACGCAACACATAATTTTGTAAATTTGACTAATGCGAGCAAGAAATGTGAGTAAAGATCTGATTTAATCTTACAAGTCATATTTGACTAGGTGTAGTTTTTAAAGAAAACGTCTAAAAATGTGGATTAAAATTAAAGGCGCATACCAGAAATTTTGTATTTAACCTCATAACCCAAATCCGTCATATAGCAGTCATATAAGGCGATTATTTCCTATTTCATGTTCCTTATTTTGAAAATAACAATACATCCGTTCTTCAATTATTTTACCTCCTTTACGATAAAATTTTCGAAAATTTGCAGTTAGTGGATCCTTATAACATTAAAACATCAACTGACATAATATCAAGTTTGTAGCCCTACGGTTTAGGCTCTGCGTTCATGAATGGGTCATCCAGGGAAATTCATTTTATATCTATCTGTATATATTATATAAAAGAGAAAAGTGATTAGACTAGGAGGGTAACAAGAAATCGACGCACAGCCCAAACCGCTGAACCTAGAATCTTGAAATTTTACCTTGAAATTTTATGTAGGTTCTTCATATAACGTAAGTGAACACTAAGAAAGGAATTTTGGAAATGCCACACCTTAGGAGGTAAAATAAAGGATGAAAATATCTACTTCTGCGTGAACGAAGCCGCAGGCAAAAGCTAGTGTTGTATATGCTTAGGGCTGCCATTCGCAAGGACTTTCCCGGATTTGTCCTAGTCAGAATCCGGATTAATTTTTTATATTTTTTTTATTGACTAAATAAAAAAACTGCTGACGTGTCCCAGACGAACCAGGGAAATTGCACTATTTGTTCTGGTTTACATTTTTTAGGTATGGCAGCCCTATATAAAGTTCAAAAGGATCAAACAATACGAGCTTCGGAACTGATTATTTCTATTCAATGACAAACCGATTGTAGCAGTCGATAAGCAAGTAAATTTAATTCAGCATTTCTTAATGAGCACACAAATCATCAACCATTATAAATTATAACACGATTGCGTGAAAACTTTGAATCACGAATTTATTGACTATTCATTTATTTACATTGGTTAAGTAGTTGAGGCGCTACGGCAAAACATATAAACATCCATATATATATGCAATATAGGCTGCCAAAACTTCTGCCTTTCTTTTTGGTTTCAATGTAATCGGGGATAATGATCGCCTTAATCATAAGTAGGTAGGTAGATAGCTTTTGCTGCTTTAAGTAGGTATTTAAAGCAAAAAAGCTACCCAGTTCGCAAGAAACTGGATGCTTAAAATTATGGCAAATACGAGTTTTGTATTATATATTCCAGTCATGTGTGTGCAGTTACAGCCTAGCTATATCATTCCATGTAGTTGTAGAACTTTCCACGGCTCTTTAAATACGATTTTAGCAAGATTTAATCAGGTTGATATCTCTGATTAACTGCTCTCTCCAATCACAGGACATAAATATAATAAGAAGGCAGGCGTTTTTAAGCTGTTTTAAGCTTATTTAGGTTTACTCGTTCATAAGACTTGCCTTAGCTCTTTTAGGATTCCGTACCTCAACGGTAAATAACGGACAGACAATTTGTTGTCCGTCTATCTCTCTATAAAGACCCGTTTTCTTTTAAGGAATGCGTAGAAGTGTCAAACTGAAATTCATATCAAATACTCAGGTCTACTATCCCTTGAAGCTGAGAAAAAGTCAAACTTCTAAGCCATCAAAATCAACGCAAATTGTCGACACTCGCATGGGTATCAAAATTCCTACAGGGTACTTCTAGTAAACTCAAAAAATTTGGTAATTGCAACGTCTCATAGCACAGATAAAGGAAAAATTGCGAAATCATAGATTTTTGGTTACGTCATATAATATACCTACAGTACAGTTGTCTTGTCTACACTTGTCCGATTTTTTAGCATTGGCTTACGTTTATTTAGATATGAGTGAATTCTAAGAGACAAAAACGCATTGCTTCTTTAGAGTTATTTCCTCCAAAACCAAGGAGGTTTACTGTGAATTATACAGCTTAAAAATATTATCGATTTAAGAAAGATTCAGACACGAGTCAGATAAAGAAACAAGTTGAAAGTAACAAGCAGTCAGAAAATAACATTTAAAACTTTGCAATGCTACAAACACATAGCACAGACCTGAAATAAATTTGTACTTTAATTAAAATACAGCGTTCGTGATTAGCAAATGATATTAAAGTCCTGTAACCCATCAATTTTAGGAGAGATCCAGTAAGTCAATTAAAGGTCGTTGATGTGATGTGAACCTACCCATTTACAGATTTAAACCTATTAGTACCGGGGTGACAGAGTTTGGCTCGGTATATTTTATTTGGTAAATTTTCTAAAAATGCCTTCGCATGCTAAATTTCTTGAAAATTGTTGAAGCCGTTGCCGAGATTCAGGTTATATATTATTCTTGCAAACATATTCAAATTCAGAATCATTTATTCAATTACGAATCTTAGTGTGAATGTTAAATTGAAGCTACATATAAAACTCATAGACCGACACAAACAGACGCCAGGTGTACTCTATTGTCAAGGTGAATTAGGTGAAAACATCAAATTTGACTGCATGGCTGTGTCGATCCATAACTTCCAGTTTCCAAAATGCGTAGGGCGATTATGAGAAGAATATTGGCAAAGAAACTCATGGCCACTCTTTGACTCGGGGCCTCAAGTAATATTCGTTTAAAGGTATTAGTTACATAGACATCTAATGAACTATAAATATAGTTATTCCAAGTAACCACCGAAGGAGGTAGAATATGAGTAGATATTATGCTCCCACATGTTACGTGTTTGCGGTTCGTGTCCATCTATATACATTCCTATAAACCTTAAAGCATATTTTTTACTACTTTATATGAAACAACGACATTTAGATAGTTCAATAAATTTGATTTGTAACTCAACAACCATGTCATGTTACCTACTAAACGTATCAAATTGTTTTAAGTGTGTATCGTTTGTTTGTAGTCTTAAAGTTCTTTTAAAAACTAGCAAACAAACCATAGACTTTTGCTATTTTTTAT
This sequence comes from Hyphantria cunea, assembly GCA_003709505.1. NCBI lineage: Eukaryota > Metazoa > Arthropoda > Insecta > Lepidoptera > Erebidae > Hyphantria > Hyphantria cunea. The sequence goes on from PKRV01001177.1 coordinate 588,004, forward strand.
CAATTGCCAATGAATCAATTATTATCTACATTTATTTATTTAATCGTCGCGTGAGTTATCAATAAAAGTTATCATTTACGTTAATATGGTCATTGTTAAATGTTGTTTACTAGCTAATTAAATAACAATAAGCTAATTAAAAGCATTTTATGTTGTATTGCTATTTGCATTTAATCTCTAATATGTATGTTTAGATGTTAAATATTTGTAACTTGTATATGTATTTAGAAACTAACGGCCTGGCTTCGCATGGGAATCTTTAAAACTCTCCAATTTTCTCTACTGCAATCTAAGTACATAAATTTTAAGTGTCAGTTAGAAACTAACACTTCAAATTTCATTTCAAATTATCAATTTTTCACTTAATGCATATGAAGTAGTAACTATATACAGAAGTAAAAACAAGATTGTTTATCTGTCTGTCTCACTGCTGTTTGCCTTCTTTTGTCTTATTGCTAGAACGGCGGGACTGATTTTGACGGCTTTTCCAATGGCAGATAGCTGATATGAGGAGTAACTAAAGCTTCTTTTATTTATTAAAAAGATATAGAAAAATAGGTTGGCGCAATCCTGATATCATGGAATACAGCATTGATTTACCAGACCCCAAAAAAAGGCGATCCCTCAAATCCGTCTAACTACAGGCTTTCAACTTTCGCTCTTTTAGAACATAATGGAGACCATTATTAACTATCAACTCCGGCGGTCTCATCTGCTTAGGGACCATCAGTACAGCTTACGTAAACGTCAATCAGCTGGTGATCTTATAGTATAGATTCTGGGCAGTTAGTTTGGACATTGAGAAGACTCTCAATCGGGTCTGGCATTAGTGCTTCTTTCAAAGCTTCCTTCTTATGGGCTTCCCGAAAAATGTGCGTTCACCGCTAAAAAATGGTTGAATGTCTTAGTTTTAAAGACAGGCCCTTTTCTGCCTCAGAGAATATTGGAATTCTCGGTGTCAGCATATTGAGTGAAGTCCAGTTTCATGGAGGGTAAGGCCAAATTAACCTCGAAGAAAATTGGCATGTTTTACTCCAGCCCACTGCCTTCTAAGATGCGAGTACAGCCTCATATAGAATTCTGCTCTCATCTTTGGCTGGGAAGGACTCTGTGGGGTTGCGTACAAGTTTGACAAGTACCTTTAAACGGGCTAGAAGCCAAAGCCGTAAAACCTACTGAAAAAGAAACAAGTGATACATTTGCTTGACAGCCTCACAGCTGTAATTGTTTTGTAAACAAATAGAACAAAACAAGGCCAATGTGGAAAGCCGGCAAATACATTATAATTTAAAATACTTACCAAATAATATGTTTTATTCAAACTTATGTTCTCTTTACAGATTCACTGAAAGATCCCTTTATATGTGGAACGCCGTCATGCGCACGTGAGTACTCTGATAAATATTATTTCATGAAAATAATACGTTATGTATAGTACGAATGACCTCAGAATAATAAAACAAGTTTTTAATTCAACTTTCAGTCTGCTGCAAAAGACATACTAGATGTTGAAGTATTGATTCACTTTAGTCCAATCAACCGTCTTTTTATCATATTAATATTCTTAATTGATATAAATTTAATATATTGTGAGATTCCTTAACTTCTAAAATATTTTTTTTTCTAAAATTACCACAGTTTTTTACTAAAACATGTTGTAAAATAGTGAACCCCATATAAAAGGTTTTAGAACCAGAGAAAAAATATTCTTGAGTTAGTTATTCTCGGTAAATTATATCTAATGTTGCCACTAATATAAATTATCTCTTATTAAATCACAGCATCAGAGAAGTTCAAGTATCTATTGGATGTGATCTACTACTACGAATATAAAGTGAATGTAGAAACTTACTTCGCTGGCTCCAGCAATAACAGATCAACATTGGATATTAAGGCTGTGGTGAGTTGAAATACCTTTAAAGATCTTCTATACACTTAAATATAGTGAAGATGTCTCAATCTTGAAAAAATTTATAGCCAAGGTCACCACACTCATTGTGAATGCAGACACTGCAGCACTACAGTATAGTGAGTGATAACATGGCGACTTATTGAGATGCTTATGCATCATTTGGCCTCCGGTCTAACACTCACCAACAAAACACAATATGTATGTTGCTGTTTTAGGTTGGCATTCTGTGAAAGGATAGTACAGCCCCAGTAGCATAGTGAAGCATAATATGATTTACTTTTTTTAAGTCTAAAAATGATTACTACAAAAATATTTATGGGTGTAGTGTAGCATAATAATATGAGTACTTTTCCTTTCTAGCAAATTTAGACTTTGCCCTAGTATCCCTTCAATAGACCCCTACGGGAATTATTTGGAAGTTTTTGAAAACTCAACATTTACTAGGATGTTGCAAGCAACAATAAAGTTATTGACTCACCCTGCGCTTATTCACAAAATAAAATATGGCAAAATTAAGATATGACCTTTTATTAAGATATGATGTTTAGGTATTTATTAAACCTACATTAAAGGTCTATAAAATGTTGAATGTATATAAATATACTCAGATTTCATAAGTCTAATGTATTTATATACTAATCAATCGACTTTGATAATTGAATTGATTTAAAAAAATTATATTACAATCTTGAATGCATTAACTGAGAATTATTTTCTTTTTAAAAATTGAACATCAAACTATAAAATATCTCTCATAGTCACAATTAAAAGTTCATTATTTTTATATCATATACAATAAAGTTATTACATTATTTCAGCCAAAAATCCAGTTCATAAGTCCATGTGAAGGACTATTGCAGCTGACCGAGGTCATTCTCATAGACCAAGATGAAAGCTACCCAGTTGAAAGAGCCGAGAAGTTCATACATGCACTATCATTACATGAGCTTAGGTAAAAATTCATTATTATTTTATTCTACTCACTTAGCATCTTATTTTACTCTAAGCAAATGTTTTGTGTTATTTTCAACTTCAAGACTGTTAAGTTTAAAGTTGAATATCGTTTATGAATAAGGGGGTATGTTTTGTTAGTAGAGTTTGCCAGAATCATTAATCAGTGAGTACTTCCTGTGTGATAAGATAATGTACATGTGGTTAAAAGTTGAATCATTCCTCGCTACTGGTAGAACTAGAGATCTGCAATTAAATTTACGAGGAACTCTTTGACTTTATTTTTTTTTTATTATAATTACTCAATGATTTACTGGTTAAAACATAACATTGTTGTACTGCCTGTCCAGACGTGTTTAGTGGCAGGCACGCTGCGAGTCCAGTCATCATCACTTGTAATTAAATTACTGCGTAGCCAACTAATCAGCAGCAGTAATCAGTCGCAGTCTACACGTATTTCCTCCTAATCGCCTGCTTTAATCACTAATCAAAGTGAATACTTGCCTTTACAATTTCCCCTTATTTCCTATCGCAATACTATTTTTTTAAGACAGACAATTCTCAGTAATATAAGGTTATATGTTTATTTACATTGTACTTATTAGATAAATTCTTTAAAAGAACATATATTTTCTGTATAGCAACATTACATGCATCTTCTGCTGAACATACCATATGGGTATACCACGGTAGTCGACCTACTGCTTTTTTATTACTGACTAGGGGGCAAACGAGCAAACAAATCGACTGATGGTAAGCGATTATCGCCGCCCCGCAACACCAAAGGCGATGTTGGGGTATGGGCGTCCGGTATTCTAACTCCATCGGTAAAACACAGTGCAAGCACTGTTTCACACCTGTTTTCTGACAAGCCGTGGTATCATCCGGTCGAGCCTGCCCATTCATGGCAAAGTGTGGCTCACCCACACTTATCGCACGCAATTCATGTCTTATCTCCTGCAGTGGACTGCTACGGGCTGATGTTGATGATGATGCTGATGATTAAGTTCCTTCGATAGAGTGATTTAGAGGCACAGAAAACAAAAAAAAAATATGAGGTTATGATATCACTGGTGGCCCCACAGACATGCTAATTGCGCTGAAGCAATTATAGCTGATGGTTCTGTGTGTGAAGTAATTATTTGGTGACTTGAAAAGAAGTTACTGAGGGATTAACATTATTTGCTTCTTTCTGTTGAGGACCTTCTTATCGGTAAAAGGTGCATTATATTAATATAGATAGAATGTTAAATTCACTGCGTTTATCACGGTGTGTGCACACAGATTTACGGTTTGGCGGTAAGAAGACTACTAAAGCTTGCTATGAAAACCGCTGATGACAATAATTTGTTATGTCCCTTACACTTGAAAGAAAAAAAGGAGATGCACTTTAAGGTCGACAACATGTTTGTTTAGTTACATACCATAATCCGTTTGCTTGTTTGCCCCTTTACCATATAAAACTATCACCCTATTGACACCTAAGTATTAAGATTATAATTTACTTAATACTTATTTATTAACGATAAAGGCCTTGCATGAGAATGCAATGTTTACGCAGCTATTAAGATAAAGATTGATCTAGATCCGCAATAAAGGAACCTTCAGAACCCTAGACTAATATATAGTGATATCATAATAATGTCAAGATTAAAATTATCTCACATAACAATATTAATGTAGAATATTAGCTAGTTTGAATGAATGATATTAGCTATCTCCTGTTATATATTATATATTTTAATTCTTTTATCGCGTTGCTCACGATGAACTGGTATAAAGCAGATTTTCATGTTTTTTAAATGGCTAGTATATATATATATATATATATATATATATATATATATATATATATATATATATATATATATATATATATACATAAAGCTCATCTATAACTATTTATAAATAGCTTTTTGTGCAGAAGGCAATGATTACGCTCAAATTTTGACTATACACAACACGCCTTAAAGGTTGTTTTTGTCTATTTTTTACAACCACAATTTGCCGCGGCGAAGACGAGTACAGCTAGTCTATCTGTACAGTTAGTAGTATTAAAATAACAACTTTATACTATATCCATATGTATGTATATATACATGGTAAATATACCGAAATAATATTTTTTTGTCCTAAACAGCGGTCAACACTACGAAACACTGGTTCTCATAACACAGGCCTGGCTTAGCTTGAGAACCAACAATGTACAAATGTTTAATTTTTCTGTAACGTTATATTTATACGTTTTACAGCTAAGTTTTAAAGAAAAATTGAAACTCTTTTTGCGAAATAAACTATTATTATTGATTTACCATTTTTGTCTATCTGTCTGTCTGTCTGTCTAGTTGTTCCGGCTAATCTCTGGAAGGGCTGGACGGATTTTGACGTGACTTTCACGGGCAGATAACTGATGATATAAGGAGTAACTTAAGCTACTTTTTTAAAATAGCTTCGCCCTGCGGTGTTACGCGGAGTTACTATTATACCGCCAGTTTAAACGCGTGCGGTCCGACTCGCACTTGGCCGATTTTATTTGTCACTTTTCACCGTGATTGCTATAATTCATATTTCTCTATCCATATACCATTCTTTTCAAGGTTTGCATTCCACGATGGAGCGATATCGGAAATATGCCCGTCGGAACAAGAAGAAGATTGGGTGCTTAACTTCAAGAGAGCCGTACTGGCGCTCTTTCAAAATACTATGAAGCGATTTGACATACACTTCAAAGGCGTTGAGGTATAAATATCTCTATTTTTTTAAAAAGAAAACTAGTGAGTTTTTTATCAGTCACAATGATTGACTGTACGATAGGTTTTGTAGTTTAAGGGATCACATCATTTCCTACTGGCTGAATATTTTGGGATCAATCCCCGCAGAATTGCAAAGAGAAGGAAAACTTGAAACTTACCCTTCATACTATCCCAACCCCCATCCTTAAAGGCCAGCAATGTACTTGTGACGCCCCTGGTGTTGAGGGTGTACATGGGCGGGGGTAATCGCTCACCGTCATACGTTTGCTCATTTGGGATTGGAATAGTTTAGGGTTGGTGTATGGGCTTCCGATATCTTTCCGGATTGCGAAAGCGGTTCCCCCTCCGGGGCAGAGTGGCACACCGCGTGGTTTTAGTCGGTTCGATTCCGACACACTGCCCCGCCGCATACCTCGGTAGGGTGAAGGCACGAGGGGGTTTCCACACGAAAAAAAGTGGGCTTTCGATATCTTCACTCGGTAAAACACAGCGCAAGTGCTTTTTCGCACAGGTTTTTTGTCTATTCTTCTAGTCAAATGGTACAAGGTTTGTATCAAGTTACATTGATTTTGTAAAACATAATTTTCTCCCTTAATCACTTCTTACTACACTCACGAGATGAATAGGAGTGATGAAACTCTGTATTGTTCTTCTTCTTTTGATGATATGGCAATCAGCCGGATCAGCTATTTCTGCCAATGTCAAGTATTTCGAGTCTTCAATTCTAAGTCTTCGAGTCTTCAAGTCTTCGTCGTGATGGAATTAATGATAAAAATTATAAAAAATGTGGATGACATGAAATGGGGACCGTCTTTCGAAAAAACAAAAAACGATCCTTCCTCTGTATTGTTATTCTGACACTGCACTGAAAGTTGGTTAGAAATCTGACATTGGTTATCTAAAAATCGCTTGTCAGTCCTTCTAAATATAATTCCAATGTTTCTTTTTCAACCGAATTCAAAAAAGGAAGAGGTTTTTCAATACGACCGTGTATACTTTTTTGTTTGTTCGCGGATTACTTTGTCGTTTATGAATAGATTTTGATCAACTTTTTCTTTGTTAATTATTTTGACTGCCTCGGTGGCGCAGCGGTAGCGTATGCGACTGCTGTTCTTGAGGTCTCGGGTTCGATTCCCGGGTCGGATCAAATGTTTGTATGATCTACAAATGTTTGTTTCGGAGTTTGGGTGTTTTCTATGTATGATATGTATGTATTTACAAAAAAAAAGTATATATATATATATATATGTATTTATATCAGTTGTCTAGTACCCATAATATAAGCTCTGCTTAGTTTGGAACTAGATGGCGTTGTGTGTTAGATGTCCGAAATATTTATTATTATTATTTTTTATTATTTTCAGAATGACATCCACGGCACCTGCAATGTGGAATACGCAGTTCGCGGGCAGGAAAACACCAGTTTAGTTATCGTGAAGAAGCGCGACCTCTCACAGTGTACAAACAGATACAAGTATATGTCTATACTGCAAACTGTCAGATACGATTTTCAAAGTGTAAGAATTCTTGTGATTTTATACCAATTGAGAAAGATTGATTGAGATTGATAATTGATTGTGATAAATTGGCTATTAATTACTAGGTTATGCCCACGTATATGTCGGTAATCACAGCATCTTACTGTAAAGTTTCATGCAAATCCGTTGAGTAGTTTTTGCGCGAAAGAGTAACAAACATCTTCACAAACTTTCACATTTATAATATTAGTATAGATGCTTATGTCCAGCTAGTGGACTATTGATGATGTGTATGTAATCTCCAATTGTTCGTATTATTGGCTTTGTCAACAGAACAGACCCTAGGAACATACCTAATATTTACGTATCTGGCACCTTATACATGTTTTAATGCAAAGAAGTAGTGTTATTATTATTATTTTTTTTCAGAAATTCCAAACATGGCCTGTACTAAAATCTGAAAGCAAATGTCGCATCACGATCGACCACCATATCTATAAAGAGGTGCTGTGCCGAGAGCGGCATTTGTTCGAGCCGTTCTCGGGCAAGAACTCCGGCGCAATGACCACTGTTGTACAAGAGCTCGTCTTGCTTAGGGAACTTAATAAAACTGATACTGAAGTTGTTGAAACACAGCCTACAAGTAAGCTTTATTTTAATTTAAAAAAAAAATATCGGTTTCCGAACATTTAATTCTTTGAAAAAAAAAATTATTAATATTACAAAATTTACTTAAAATATTGAAAGTTGTTCTGTCCATTACCTAAATAAAAAGAATCATGCCAATTTACAATAATAAGCATTTAAGTATATATCACCAATACACAGTTAAAAAAAGACATACAGTAATTTTTTGTATTGAGGTACTTGAGGTCTCTGGTCCGATTCCCGGGTCGGACCAAATGTTTGTATGATCTGCAAATATTTATTTCGGAGTTTGGGTGTTTTCTAAGTTTAATACGTATGTATTTACAAAAAAAAGTATATGTGTATTTATATCAGTTATCTAGGACCCATAACACAAGCTTTGCTTAGCTTGGGACTATATGCCGTTGTGTGTAAGATGTCCGAAATATTAATTATTTATTTTATTTTCTATTTCGTACGAAAGTGTGTGGTATGCTAGGCCAAAACCTCTTTTCCAAGAAGAGGCTTTTGTCAAGCAATGTATAATCAAAAAAACATTATACAGCGCCATCTACCGAAGACACGCCGAACTACTGAGAACTATCGAACTAATTCTGTATGCGATATAGCGACAATGTCTTTTCGTAAAATTAAACCTAATGGTTTCTAGTTTATAAACATACCCAATATCTCGCGATAACAAAGATAGTCACTCACCATATATAATGCTCGTTGCTCACTTAAGTCTTATATAAAGATTATGGTATATATAAACCAACCTCAAATAGTAACTTAACTACTAGGCCGCCATTTGTACATGGTCGTTTATATGTTATGCTCCTTAAACGGGTGTACAATAAAGTTTATTCTATCCTATTCTATTCTATTCTATTCTATTCTACTGCAATAATCTAAAATTATCAGGAAATCGTTTGTTGAATAATAAAGAATTTTTATAAGTTTGCGTGTAAATGAACGCTTCTTACAGCTTGGTCAGAAATACAACGGAGGTCGAACTTACTGCATCATCATGTTCCGTATGTCGGCGACAACACTGGCGGGCTCAGGCCTGCTAGGGATGTACTAAAGTTGTTATGCATGTAAGTATATTGTACCGTTTATGACCATGTATTTCGATTTGTCCCCAACCCGCACTCGGCCAGCGTGGGGACGTATGGCCTTAACCCTTTCCTGAGAGGAGACTCGAGCCCAGCTGTGGGACATTATGGGTTGTTGATGATGATGATTTCAATTTGTATCATAACTGAATTTTATAGACTTAGTGAAGTGAAGAGAAGAAAAGCTTGAAACTAAATCCAAACAAACCCGTCTAGCTAATGTAGTTTAGCCCTCTCTTTTGAATGGAGGTGTTGACCTGCAACACCTCTATTCAAAAGAGAGGACTATGTCCGGCAGTGGATTGTTAAAGCTGTTGATAGATAGACTTAAGCCACTGTTATAATTTTTATTGCTATCATATTAAGCAATGACTTGTCTGAGCTAGTGTTGGATGATATAGAAATGTTATGTGTTGCACATCAATTATGCGAATTTTGTAAAGTTTCATTATTTTGACGTCAAAATCAAGCACAAGATTATTTATTTATTTTAAAACTTTATGCACACATTGACAAGGATTTATTATTAAATTATCTTTTTACTTCTTTATTTATATATCTTTATTGTATACATGAAAAAATTACAAAGTTAAAACAGAGCATGAGTCACAAATATATGCGAATGATACAATAGGCGGTCTTATCGCTCACGGCGATCTCTTCCAGACAAACACAACACGGATTTAATGAAAAAACAAATAAGAAAAGGGGTCTTTGTCAATTTTTTTTCTTATAGTTATTCCTAAATTGGAAAAACAAAGTTTACATAATCATAACTCACTCATAGAATTGATGAACTGTTGCATATTGTGGTTCCGAGAGTGTTTTCGTCATAAGTATTAAACAGTTTCGTTGTTTGTACGTAAACTATTAACTGCTGCCACTTCTCACCGTCTATCAACCTTCTAAAGCATGGAATATGTACCGTTTTCCCCAGGGTCAAGGACACTACTACGGATAACCAGGCATCCAACGTAGACGCCAAGATGGACAGCAGTTCCACCGTGGGTCTGTGGGGGAGATTGGTTCGAGCCGCAAGACCCCTGGACTATCCTGCGTTATCACAGCTATTGGCAAGAGCCCCGACTATTTGTAGTACTGCAAGGTAAATGTATAGTTTATTGTTTTTAACTATGGCGAAATTTGTTTTTTGCGGCGAATTGGTGGAAATAGACATGATGACAGTAACCAAGAACCACTAAAATTATGTATTTATCTGATGAAATGTGGTTCATGGAGTGTAAAAATCGTATTTATTTTTATATTTAGAGCTATTATTGACACTGGTTGAAAAATGGTGACGTCGCGTCTTATATAAACAGACGCCATGACACCACCGAGCGTTTTCTCGTGAATTTTAAACTTCGAATTTAAATCGCAATTTTTTTTACTATAACTTTATTTTTTGTAGAAATATAACTGTTTTTTACAATAGAAGATACTTCAGAACATCATAAAACAGTTTTTCAAAATTAATCATCATGCTTATTCTTTTGTTGACATCGCTAAACTAAAATTCACTCAAATTTGTTGTAGGATTATACACTTTAATTTCATTTGTTTACAGTCAATTTTTCGATATCTCATATTTTAGCTTTTATAATATACGCATGCATATTCAGCTCAGTTCCAAATGAAAGCTAATCGAATACACGTGCTCTTTTATAACTTAAAAACCATTAACAAATATGTATCGAAGATTACATCTCTTTATCAAAACAATTGTCACCTAGATAGATAATAGATTATTGTATTATTGACACTATTTTTTCGAACCCAAGACCTCAGTCCTTTACAAAAGATTAACGATATTAAACGCAAACCGATTATTTGAGCTTTATAATACAACTCAAAGGGTTTATTACAGCAAACACATTTTGGACGCTCTGCCGTACATTGCGAGTCCAGGTTCGGTGGAACTGATCAAGGACAAGATAATGAAGAATGCTGTAGACAAGGAGACCAAACACGAGTGGCTTATATCCATGGCTATGATACCAAGGTTTGTACAACTTGAACTCTAACTAACGAACTACGTTTTGTATTGTGTTTTTAGTAAAAAAATTATTGAAATAGGTTACCACGGTTACCACATAATGAATTAACTGTTCTAATAGATATTAAATTAAGTATTTATCTTACAACCCAAAGGTCGACTTGAAGAAAATGCCTGTCCATTAAATCCGCCTTATCCACTTGCAGGAAGTATGAACAAAAAAATAAATATTATTTCATTGTATTTGTGTAACCCATTTTATTCATAAAAATCCCTTCGTGTTAAGAAAATAGTGTCGCTTCAAAATAGCCACGCAAATTCCCCTGAAAACCTAACACAAACCTAACAACAATATGTACTAGTAACCAATGAACCAAGCATTAGGTACCTAAAGAACTAGAAAGGAAAGCGGCGCATCCTGACCAACAAAAACGTACAAAAGCTTGTAACTTGATTGGTCAGCTTGATTGATACGTCACTATTTTCTTAACACAAATGGGCTATTGTATTTGATGATATGATATGATATGATTTTAATAATTTAAGAAATAGCTTTTAAATGCCATTGGTTTAATTGTATTCTAGACCAAAGAAGCAGATGTTGGAGAGTATGTTAGAACTACTTCGTCAGCAAAAGAACGACAAAACGATCAGTTTTACAGTATCTTCTATGGTACACTCTTATTGTAAACACAGTGGGAAGGACTGTAAGTACAAATTTTTAATTTAAAAGTATTGAAAAAAATAAGGAATATGCGTGTTTATTTTCCTTAATTTGATCATTTACGTCTTTATGACATAGAAAAAATATATAAATAAACTTCAAAATAGTCAAAAGAGTTTTCAAACTGAAATTTAAAACACTGACTTAATTCGAATTATTCAAACGCCTCCATTTTGCGCGCGCTTTTGACACAGCCATTGACGTCATTGATATTTCGTGTTTCTTTATTATTCAGCGCTTCATTTACTTTATACTTATTTACAATTTTAATTGCTATAAAAATCATTGAAGAAAGTTATTTTTCTCACAAACACTACTAACACAGTTTGAATTTCAACTCCGATGATTTTGATGAAGTGACTATCGACGTCACATTTTGTTTCGACCATTTCTGATGACATAATTATCTAATAAATTATTTTTGAATAATTTTACGACATATGGTGACTTTTAGCGTCATAGTATTAAATCATAATATCAATAAGAATTACCAATAATAATAATTACTGAATAGAAATGAAAACAAAAGATTTTTTAAGATTTAAAGATAGCTCCAAATTCAAATATTTTAAACAAATCTCCACTGAAAATGTACGACGAGCTAGGAATCATATGCAAACCTTCTTTTATTCCTTACAGTACGCGACTGCTGCGAAGAAGACACGCCCATGGCAATCATGGAGGAGTTTCAAAACATTGTCAAAGAGATCGCCAGCAAGGAGGTTATTAAGACTAGACAGGACAGAAATAACGTATGGCTAATGTTACATGTTCATTTCTTTTGTAGTTAAATGAATTAGGTGGCGCTCATAGCCCAGTTGCACTCGGTGATTAGAAACAATCATCGAGGGTAAGCAACGATGGCGCGGTCAGTACCTGGATGGGTGACCGCTAGTGGCATGTTACCATGAGCGTCTCCGTGATTCGGAGGTCACGTTAAGCAGTCGGTCCCGGTTGTTATCATACGATAACAGTCGTGAAGCTTAGTTGGAGGCCTTCGGGCGGCTTAAAAACATCCAACGGCAAGATTTACGTAGCCACAACGTATTCTTGCCAGTCCCCAACCCGCACTTGGCCAGCGTGGGGACGAATGGCCTTAACCCTCTCCTGAGAGGAGACCCGAGCCCAGCAGTGGGACATTATGGGTTGTTGTTTGTTTGTTTGAATTAGAAAAACTTACCCCGGTCTTCATATTTAAATAATATACAAAGAAAAAAGTGATGAAATATATAAAAAAAGAACACATGTACTTTTGCTAAATAAAACGTGTAAATTTGTTAGTATAGAACATAAGGCATACATTGTTTTGGTTTTTATATATTCAACTTAATCTTCCGTTCTCACCACACAAGGATGGGATATATCTTATTAGGTCTTCTAAGTACAGAAAATCCCCCGAGGTCATCGAAGTTATTAGAAAAGAATACCTACTGAAAACTAACGAATTTAAATATGTTATGACGAATTTAAAATATCTAAAACTTTACACATAAAATATATACTTTTATTTGACTGCCTCGGTGGCGCAGAGGTAGCGTAAGCGACTGCTGTGCTTGTGGTCTCGGGTTCGATTTCCGGTTCGGACTTAATGGCGTTGTGTGTTAAAATGTCAAAAAATATAATAAAAAAATATCTTGCTCTTTGGCCAATTTATAATCTTTTTGTACATAACCGTGGGAGAGCCACGCTTCGGCATGAAAGGCTCGACCGGAGTGATACCACGGCCTCACAGAAAACCGGTGTGAAACAGCGCTTACGCTGTGTTTCATCGAGTGAGTGATCCCGGAGGCCCATACCCCAATCCAACGCCCCCTATCCCCCTCACCATCCCCCTTCCCCCCAGGCCGCCATAGTGTGGGTCACCATGCTGCATTGTTCTTTTTCGCATTGAGGATGGTGACCACCACTCTTGGATTCTGCTCATGCTTTCCATCAGGCAGGGCAGAGTCTTTTTGGCAGCTTAAATATAAAAAAAAAAGAAAAAAAAACTAAAAAAAACGGACTTAACACAAGCGGTTAGTGTACTACAATACTCGAAATTTATCATAAAATACATTAAACTTAACCACTAATCATACATAGACGCAGCGCAACCATTAAATTATTATTATTTGCTTTCAGGTGACTATAGCGATCAAAGCTTTAGGCAATATTGGTGGTTTTAAGCAAGAGTTTGCCGACGTGTTGATGAACATAATAGGAGATAGCTACTTACCCGTGCCCGTCCGGCTGGCTGCCGTCGACGCTTTTAGACGAACGCCATGCACTGAGACACGGTGAGTTCACATACATTCTATAGACCGGATGGTAAATTTTCTAAAAAAGAATAGCTAGATCGATTTATAACCCGCGAAACCCCCAGCATTCTAAAATTTCATGAATATCGTGGATCTGTTTCTGAGATTCTGATTATATGTATCGAAAATTTTCCTTTAAAGGTATTAGATAAATACAACCCGTCGGAAATATCTGCGCACCCGGCTGGAATGCGCTTCACCTCTCGCTTCCCCACGCATCGCCCCGCCTTCGCCTATTTAATCCTGTTGTCCAATGCAAGCGTTGACACAAGTGTATTATTCTCGCTCCTATTTTTTTTTTATATTTTTGATTTAACTATTAATCCTGCCATACTAAGCAGGCATGTTAAACGTGGGAGAGCCACGCTTCGGCATGAATGGGCCGGCTCGACCGGAGTGATACCACGGCGTCACAGAAAACCGGTGTGAAACAGTACTTACGCTGTGTTTCATCGAGTGAGTGAGGATACCGGAGGCCCATACCCCAATCCAACGCCCCCTATCACCCTCACCATCCCCCTTCCCCCCAGGCCGCCATAGTGTGGGTCACCATGCTGCATTGTTCTTTTTCGCATTGAGGATGGTGACCACCACTCTTGGATTCTGCTCATGCTTTCCATCAGGCAGGGCAGAGTCATTTGGCAGCTTAAATATAAAAAAAAAAAGAAAAAAAAAGGCGAATCAGCCACCAAATTTCAGTGCACGTAAAAATGAAATACAAATGTGGCGATGTATCTGTCTTTTAGTAATGATACAGGGTGTTTCAATTTTGAATCAGAATCAAAGGTATATTTTTAACTGTGTGTTTACACATAGGATGGATTGTTACCATGGCCCCAAAGAAAAAACGATTTATCAGTTCATTCTTCAAGAGTGAGTGAGCCAAGCGTAGGAGAGTGCAAAGAAGGGGAGTTTAACATAATTTAATGGTGTAGTGGTAGCGTATTTGACTGCTGTGCTTGAGATCTCGTTTTCTAATTACGAGTCGGGCCCAATGTTTGCGTGATCTACAAACATTTGTTTCTAGTCGTCATAGTGTGGTTTACCATGCTATATTGTTTATATTCACTCTTAAATTCATTTCTGTGGCGCAGTGGTAACAAATGCGACTGTTGTGCAAGAGGTCTCGGGTTCGATTCTCGAGTCGGATCAAATGTTTGTATGATCTGCAAATATTTTTTTCAGTTTGGGTTTTTTCTATGTATAATATGTATGTATTTACAAAAAAAAAGTATATAAGTATTAATATCAGTTATCTAGTACCCATAGTACAAGCTCTGCTTAGTTTGGGACTAGATGGCGTTGTGTGTTAAAAATGTCTGAACATATTTATTATTTATTATTATTATTGTACATAATTTAGAAAAATACCGGTATATTTTTTATAAAAATCAGTTAATATAAAGATGATGCGCCTGTACTTGGATTTTCCCCATTTTCCTTCGTTGCTGGACTGTTTTAACACTATCTACCTCCTATAGGGAATACTTCTTAGAAACATTCCGTGCAGACTACATGAATATCGAAGTGAGGCTGGCCTCATATCTCCAAGTCATGAAGTGTCCAGACTTGAAAACCTTAAGAACAATATTCCATACAGTTAGAAATGAAGCTGTTAATCAAGGTATGAAATTTCAATTCGTTTACGAGGTCTTAAATTATATATATTTTTACTTCACGGCTGGCCTAACGGATTAAACGGTCGCCACGCCGCTTTCTACTACGGCAAGTGTCGTGAGTTCAAATTCCACGTGGGACAACACTTTGTGTGATTCACAAATTGTATGTCTGTAAGTCACCCGCGAAACAGAATGATTGATGAAATGGTGTTCAAATCTACACGATAAAATATTCATATTATGCTATTTTATTAATTTGAAAGGAGAAAATTACCAGCACTTTTTAAATAACTACATAAAGTATCTATACTAGAACAAACTGCTGTATAGCTAGCTATATATATATATAGTGTAAAGTCTGACATCCACTGAAGTCAAACATTTGTATGAATGAACATGATTTGGTTTGGTTATTTGCCTATGTATTACCATAAAAAGGTACATATATGTTTATATCAGTTATCTAGTGCCCTAGTAGATGTAGAAGATTTAATAATAACATTACAGCAATCTTATCTTAGATAAATTAATTATATGAAACGGAATACCACTTTACAGCCACAACGTTCGTTTGGAGTCATTTGAAAAACCTGGGCGAATCATCTTTACCGTCACGAGTGGAAATCCAAGGTCTTCTCACTGGAAACCAGATCCCGCAACTGGAAGACACCCCTGACTTCAGAATGTTCAGCAGAAACTACGAACAGGGCGTGTTCTTCGATCAATATAATGCCGGTAAGTAACATTTTCTTAAACAGGTTTGGATTTTTTTATGGAATTTGGGGCAAACGAGCTGACGTATCGCCTGATGGTAAGCGATTACCGACGCCCATGGACACCCGCTATACCAGAATTGTCACAAGTGCGTTGCCGGCCTGCGGGAATGGGGAGGGGAATGAGGGGAAGGGTTGGGTTATGGGCCTCCGGTATCCTCACTCACTCGGTGAAACACAGCGCAGACGCTGTTTCACACCAAGCCGGCCCATGCATGCCGAAGCGTGGCTCTCCCACGTGTAAGATATTAAAAATCTTGAAAAATAGTGCGTAAAACCCGTTCCTGGTGTTAAAAAAACACTTGATACCTAACTATATATGTCTTAGTAAAGTCCGTGTGGCAAGTTGTCATCACTCCTATTGATACCATAGGTGTCCTAAGAGCCGACTAGGATACCAAACTACGCAGCACAATATCATTGCCCGCATTGCAGCGAACGTCTTCATCTAATGGACTCTCTATTTAGGCGATGTACTTCACACGCGAAACTTCGCCTCAGGATTCCCACCAAACAGCTCGCATTAAAACCAAATCAACCACATCTGCATATATAGACCACATAATATTAATCAGATACCTAAATCTGCTATACTTTATATATTACGATTTAAAATCGTTTAAATCTTATAAAATTGATGCCAATGCGAGCTGTTTAGTGGAAATCATTCTTAAATAGAAGCCTTTGTCCACTAAAGGCTGTTGATAATGATAATGAATAATTATATGTGCCACATATCTGTAACATAATTATAAATAATTTTTTTCAGGTGGTAATTACGAAGCCAACGTTATATTCTCTCCCGATTCGTATATACCGAGGTCTGTGTCGGTGAACCTGACAGTCGATATGTTCGGCGAGTCCATCAATTTGTTTGAAGTAAGTGAAAACTAGATTTGCTTTTCGGCACATGAGAGATATATGTAAGAAATTATACTTGATTTGTAATTTTAAGTTTACTTCAGTAACTGTTTTATCTATGTGTACGATAAAATTTAGTTACTTTTGTTTGTTAAGTTTCTTGTATAAAGATTTTTTGTTCCATACAATCATTTTTTGAAACTATTATTATATTCACTCTATGTTTAATTTCATTACAAAGATACACGAATCCTTCATTACAAAGACCATTTGCGGTCAATGTTAGTAATTATTACTTTTGTGATGTCCGTAACGTGGTCTCCTGTAATAGGCATGTTGACAGTGACCAAGAACCACTAAAGATATATATTTATCTGATGAACTGGGGTTCACAGAGTATAAAAATAAATATTTATTTTCATATTTAGAGTGAGATTAATAGTTAATTAACAAAAATAAACTAAAAAATACAACAATCCGTCATTTTAGTTGAATAACAATTAAATCGATCGAAATCGAGTTACGTCATTTATGTATAAAGCTCAGTTTGTTCGGATATAATCGACGATCACTTTACTGTTTTTAAAAGGTATAATTGACACTGATTAACAAATAGTGACGTCACGTCTTACACAAACAGACGCCATGATACCGCCAAGCGTTTTCTCGACAATTTTAAACTTAAAATTTACATCGCCATATTTTCATACTAAAACTTTATGTTTTGTAGAAATAATTAAATAATTTAGAACATCATAAAACAGTTTTTCAAAATTAGTCATCATGCCTATTACGGAAACAGAAGTCATTACCTGAAAACTTGCCTGTAACGTGTACTTCTTGGCAATCGTAATAAAATTCAAGAAAAAGCCCCAAAAACCATTGTGTCTCTTCTTTTGTTCAGATGAAAGCTCGCGCCGAAGGTTTTGAACGCTTCTTTGAGAGTTTCTTCGGCAACAACGGACCTTTGAACAAAAATAAGTTCAGGGAAAAACTGAACAATTTACGTGTATTCCGTTCTGCCAACGAGGCTGACCAACTCAGAGACAAGGTGGATGATTTGGAGTACAAGAACGAAGCCTTGAAACATAGGTAAGTGAAAACTTAATTACACCAATTTTAAAATGAGGTGAAATGTCCACATTGAAATAGTTCTTGAGATGTTTAGAAACAAACATGGACTAAACATTTTTTATTCATATATTATTTTCCTAATGAATAAACTCTATATTGTTAAAAAAAAAAGTAACGGAGAGTAATAGGATTTTGTGTTAGTCTGAGTGTCTTCATAAAAGCCCTGGTTTGGGGTCGTCTCGAAGGTGATTCCCCATATACAAAAATTTTTAAATAAATGAATAAATATGAAAAACGAGAAAGATACCATGTCGTTTGATTTCTCGCCCGAATGTCTGAACTAACCGTAACATTCAATTTATACTTACTTTGAGTTTTTAATATCCAAAATGTTTTATAGTATTTATATTTAACTAAGCAAATTGCATTAATCACACACCGCTTAAAATAAAAAATAAAAATATATTTCGGACATCTAACACACAACGCCATCTGGTCCCAAACTAAGCAGAGCTTGTATTGTGGGTACTAGACAACTGATATGAATACATAAATACTTTTTTTTGTAAATACATACATATTATACATAGTAAACATCCAAACTCCGAAACAAATATTTGCAGATCATACAAACATTTGGTCCGACCCAGGATTCGAACCCGAAACCTCATGAACAGCAGTCGCATACGCTACTACTGCTCCACCGAGGCAGTCGAATAATTTTTTTTGTAAATACATACATATTATACATAGAAAATACCCACTTGTCTGTATACTATATTTTCACTTATATTTAACAGGTTCCCAATGGCAGAATTAGGTATCAAAGTATTTGGAAACGAAATCTCTTATTGGAATGCTGAAGGCGACGAGGAGATCTTGAAGTCGCTTGCGAGACTGAACCCGCAGTTGCGAGTGTTGGAGATATTATCCGGAAAGGTAAAAATACCTTTTGTTGTAAAGGCAATTGTAAGATTCGCTTGTTTGTTAAGACTTTCTACTTTAACTTCTAAGCGGATCATCATGACGTTAACGTTTCCAATGAAAAAAAAAACGTTAGAGATAAAAACTAAACGTGGAATTTAAAAACAAGTAGAAATCACTCAGAGTATTTCTTAGCTACACAGTGAAGAGTCATAAATGTAGTCGCATCCCAGTTGGACTATTCTAAGCTCGCGTTTTCTTTGTGTCCATTTCCTGGATGCTTGTGAAACCTGAATATACCTGTGTGGCCAAAAAAATTTCCGACCTAACGAATATTTTTCAACATAGTTTCCTTGAACTCTACACACTTTTCTCAGCTGCACAATGAAAATATAAAAATGCACAACCTCGTTCACGTTGAAGTCTGAAACTTTACAGACCGCTACTATATTTATTTCACACTCATTCACTCCTGTGTATGAGCTGTATTTTTAAGAAATAACAAGAGAATCTTTTTGTCAGGAAATCTCATACAACAAAGCCTCTCTGTTCCTGGATACAACGTTCTCCATACCAACCGGTTGTGGTCTCCCAATGAACATGAACTTAATGGGCACCAGCTACGTCAACACTAAGATGTCGGGAACCGTCAATGACAAGTACGCACAATCCGGCAATTTGGACTTTGAAGGGAAATTGAGACCCAGGTATGATTTTTTTTTAATTTGTAAAGCTCAGTTAAAATAATCATCAGTTAATGGCGTTCCTTAAATAGATATATCTTCTTTTAAACATATGAACAGGTAGCTTGGGTAAGGCTGCGTTACATGACCTAGAAAAATATAACATCGAATACCAAGTCCTCATATGTTTACTAATACAAAACACTTGAGTAGTATGCATGTTTCACGAAAAATTTATTGCCCTAATCATGTGATTTCGAATAATAAAATCTCTAATTTACGATTCGATTTACTCGATAAGCCATGCCCATTGACAAAAAAAGTGGAATTCCGCAATTCGCTGTAAATCTGTTATATCTATTTAAAAACGGTAGTATTCATTACAAAACTTTACAATTAAAATGGAATAATAATTTGTAAACTGTATGCAAGTAAAAATATTGTACAGGCGAGACGTCAATCGGAGTAATTTTTTTGCAATAAATTCAGATAGACGAGAGCATTAAACAATTTACCTTTTACTTTCATCGTCGGTTATAAAGGGATAAATCCTCCAGCAAAGCGTTTAAATCGAAGGGTTCTCTAAATAAATATATTCAGTTAGTAATTGTTATACGTTTCTGCTGTAGCGTGGCGGTGAACGTGGCGGCGACGATGAGCGTGGACGCGGGCGGGCTGAGCGCGAGCGGCATCCGCGTGAACTGGCGCCTTTACACCGCCACGGCCGTGGAGGCGGCGCTCAGCGTGCGCGGCCTCGGGCTCGTGCGCCTGCACCTCTCGCTGCCCATCGACAAGCAGGAGATCTTCGCCGCCAAGTAAGCCCCACTTACCTAATATATCGGCAAGCAGGAGATCTTCGCCGCCAAGTAAGCCCCACTTGCCTAATATATCGACAAGCAGGAGATATTCGTCGCCAAGTAAGCCCCACTTGCCTAATATATCGACAAGCAGGAGATATTCGCCGCCAAGTAAGCCCCACTTGCCTAATACATTGACAAGAAGGAGATCTTCGCCGCCAAGTAAATCTTACTTACCTAATACATCGGCAAGAAGGAGATCTGCACCGCCAAATAAGCCACATCTACCTAATACATCGACTAGCAGGAGATATTCGCCGCCAAGTAAGCCCCACTTACCTAATACATTGACTAGTAGGAGATCTTTGCCGTCAAGTAAGCCTCACTTACCTACATCGAAAAGCAAAAGATCTTAGCCGCCAAGTTAACAGGAGATCTGCGCCGCCAGCTAAGCCCCACCTACCCTAAGCATCGAAATCTGAGATCTCGAGTTCGGTTCCCGGTTCGACCAAATATTTTATGATCTACAAATTGCAGTTTGAGTGTTTTCTATGTACAATAAATTTTAAAAAAAAGTGTATAAAAATTATATCGGTTAATCTAGCGGTTATAGTACAAGCTCTGTTTAATTTGCAGCCAAATGAAGGTGTATGTCAAAAGAACTGTGTACCTAAAACATTACATTGTTATCGTCAGGTCTGAGCTCATAATTCTTCATGGTGAGAAAGAGAAACAACAACAGGGGCTAAACAAGAACAGAATAGAACAGAACACGTGCAGTTGGAGCACCTTCGACAAGGCTATCGGCATTAAAGTGTGCGCTTCATACCAGGTTTGTTCGCATTACAGTTTTGTAACTTTTGTAATACATTTAAACAAGACCATCTGATGTTAACTCGACCCTATGTTAACAAACTGATGATAAATCATCATCATGAATCATCATTCAAAGATATCGATCACTTACTTTATCCCAGTATAGTGATCTATATAAATAAAAATGTATATACGCGCATGACTTCTGATCGACTGCATGTAATTGGATAATTATTTTTTTTATGAGTTTGCTATTATCAGGATAAGATTTGTATTAAAGAAAATTATGAGGAAATCGGAAGTGTTGTTTTTTACAATCCATGTTAAGTCCACTACTATACTATCTGTAGGAAGCTGTAGCGGATATAAATAATAGTAACAAGCTTTTCTGATATTTAGAGAAAAAATAGCGATAGGAAGTTGGTCTGGTCAGCTAGTATAGAATAGTTATATACTATTTAAAAACAAACAGGGCAAGATACTAATCACATTTGATTTTCACTGAATATGTACTAACTCTTGTTTTTCTCGTATGTAAAGGTTGGTACCTAACCATCATTAAAACAATTAAATCACTTAAACGCTAAAATGATTTAAAAACAACACACATCACGCTCTGCTCAACTCTCCCTGTTTTAGTGTAAGTCAGCATCAAAAGTATAATTATTGTATTTTTTTTCTAGTTCCCGAACATGACAAACCTCCGTAACGCGCCGTATTTCCTGATGAGCGGACCAGCGAAGTACATACTATCGCTGGAGAAGGCGGATCCGACAGCGAACACCTACGCCTTCCAGTACAAATGGGATAAGAATGAAACGGCTAATATTATCAGCTTTTCCTTCGACACGCCGGATAGTAAAGTAAGTTATTGTTAAAAATTATGTCGTGGATCAGTCAATCTAGCTTTCTTAGTAAATACTCTACTCAGTTTGAAACTAGATGGCGTTGTGTGTTTAATATCCGAAAAATACTATACGGCCCCGTACTTTTACCTTTATTTATGTCTAGTACAGTCCTAAGGGTCATACCATGTTAAATAGAATAAAACGTAGACAATCAAACCGGCACAAATGTTATAATAATAGCTCCAAAAATTAACAAATTTAAACAAAAAAAAATTACATTTCACCTGTTGCTTTTGTTGTTTTTTATTTTAACTATTTAATATTATATACAGACGTACTTATACGTCATAAGCTTCAAATCGAAAACATACTAATTGCAACCTTATTATTATAGGAGAAACGTATGATAAACGCAGTCCTATTATTTTCAAACACTACAAGCTCCGCTCTCCTGGTCCTCCAATCAGAGAAGAGTATCCTAGAAGCAAAGGCCATGTATCATAACACGCCGTACGATAAGTCTTTGTCTGCGAGCTTGAACGTAGACGGACGGAAGCAGTTTGATACGGCGATGTCGCTAAAGAGGCACGATATCCGGTACGGGTATGTGTGGGTTCCGCTCGTCGACTGGGTGGTGGATAATGAGACGGTGGTGGCTTTGTGGGGTGAGAGATTACTTTTCTTTGTTAATTAGTTATTTTGGAATTAGACGACTCCTATTGGCTAATAGATTGACTAACATATGTATATACATAGGTTTAATGCCGGCCCTGTTGGTCTAAGGGCTAGTTACTCTGACTGCTGAACTTTTGCTTTTCATTATTAATCCAAGAAATGAGTCTTAATAACTTGTAATGTTTTTGTAATATACTTATCTCTCACTTTTTAACCTGAAACTGACATTTATGGTGAAAATAAGAGTGTTTTGAACGCTATAGCTGAATGTGAAAATGTATAAAATGATTCCGATCGGTTAAAAACAGACAATGACAATGTGTGTTAGTTATTGCATTATCACGTAACATGTAGATATTGGATACTAGTAGTAGGTTCTATTGGTCTTTCGAGCCGGATGACGGATCCATCTATCAATCTCTGCCATATTGGTGTGGTGAGATCTCAACAAGTGTAAACTTTGTTCACTACTAACATAAAATCAGACACTTTTATCTAATTGAGAGTATATTATTTCAAATGTGACTGTGTTTTCAAAGTTACAGTTTTTTAAATAGCTTGGCTTAGATTGAAACTAGATGGCGTTATGTTTCTGAAATCTATAAAAAAACATTGCCTGCATCAAGTGGTTCCTTTCAGGTACAATTAAAGTAAAAACGAAAAGCAGTGTTACCCAAGGTGATGTAGAAATCGAATTTCAAACAAAACAACTCGCCAGTCACCTTACTGGGTATTACACCGTCAATGGTCCAACGCACGGAACCAAATTACACTTCGACTACCAGTTCTACAAGAGCCCTAAACAGTCTATCAAGATCGAAGGGATTTATAGTGAGAAGTCAGGAGGATATAGGCACGATTTATATGGCGATTTATCAATGGAGTTCACAGCCTATCCTGATTATAACTTCTACACGATACTCAGGAATATTGTAAGTGGTTTTTAACATGTCATCAGGTTTTTTGTACCCTCTCTCTAAATAGTTTTGTCAATTTTTTTGTAACCTCTGTAAATATCGCATCAATAAGCCAGTCAGCCAGCAGGCAGCTCAGCCATTCTGTTGGCTATACTAATGTATAGCCAACAGAATGGCTGAGCTGCCTGTTTGTATGAACCAATTTTATTTTTTATTTTGCTAAGCTTACAAAAAAAACAGACTGTTTCAAACCCTTTCTTAGTTATATTATAAAACATCAATCAGGATTCGATGGAACTGACATACGCTGTGCGTAAAATTTAAAAAAAAAATTGAATAAAAAAAGCACCAATGTGCTGACCTCTGATATTGGCGTTTAATTGCATTTAATTAATTGTTTAAATAAAAATTACTTATTATTATTAGTTTAAAATTTCCCTAAAATATCACTTAAGTGGAAATTACATACAGAGGAAAACATCATCAGCCTATAGCAGTCCACTGCTGGACATGGCCTCTCCAATTTCACGCCACTTGGTTCAATTGTCGGCTTCTCGCATCGAGAAAAACAATGAATATCATTTTCCTCTGTATGTTATCAAGTATTTTTTTATCTTTTACGTTACATATTTTTCGAAAAATCATTAATTGACTTCTTTTCAGAAAACCCAAAATCATGTGGACATAGGGTTCAATGTGTCTGCGTCAAGAGCAACCAAGATGGATCCAGCGTTCATCTTCAGCTTCATGAAGGCCGACCGGCTGAGTGGCATGAAGTTAGACACGAGACTCACACTGAACAGGCCACGTCTTATCGATACGAGGTTTCAATTTGAAGGAGTGAGTATATTTACTACGTAATTTTTAGTTTACTACCTACATTTCATAAATTTTAGGAAAGTTTTAAGTAGTCGGGTTATTGTTTTTGAAGGTTTGCGTTTTTCTTGTAAGCATTTGAAACCGTGATGTATTTATCTTGATCTCTATTGAATGATTTGAAACACGACCGCGCGGATTACGTAGTAGCTGTGTTGAGTGTTGTGGGTTCTAATCTCACACAGGACAATACTTGGTTAGTGGTTGTTCTGAGGCTGGGTGATCTTTGTAGTCGTCATCGGCCTCCCCCTCTCCTAAATATTCCTAGTTAAGGCATGTTGTTTTTGCAAATATTTAACATATTTTAAATATTTAATATTGTATCACATAATAGAATTAAATCATTTATTCTGCTATTATTTTGCATGTTTACTTTTTTAAGGTGATGAGGTCGACCTTTCCAAATTGGATTAGCCCTAAGAAGAAAGGGCGAAACTAACTCAGGGATTATAGTCTCTTTTAAAGTTCAGATAATCTTAAATTGCATTGAACAGCATCTCAGTATATGAAATACGATAATTTGAGTCTACTATTATAATTAGAATTGATTTTGTATAAAACTGAAAATAAAAATAAAAATGACTGCCTCTGTGGCGCAGTGGTAGCGAATGCGACTGCTGTGCAAGAGGTCTCGGGTTCGATTCCTGAGACGGGCCAAATCTTTGTATGATCTGCAAATATTTGTTTCGGAGTTTGGGTGTTTTCTATGTATAATAAGTATGTTTTTACAAAAAAAAGTATATAAGTATTAATATCAGTTATCTAGTACCCATAGTACAAGCTCTGCTTAGTTTGGGACTAGATGGCGTTGTGTGTTAAGATGTTTGAACATGTCTGAACTATCGTCCGTCGTCCTTCCGTCCGTCACTTTAAAATTAAATTTATTTTTACCATTAACTCAAACCTCTTAGTAACAAAAATGGCTTTATTTTAAACCTAATTTTATATCTCTTTTTTAATATTCTTGTAACAGATCGGACCAAAATACACTGCTCTGGCGTTACTAAATTTCAATCCAAAATCCCGCGAGATCGTCGTATCCGGCTACCTGTACTTCCCGCCGGGCACCCAACTTTACCTGGACGCAGAACTTAACATGACACTGCCGACTCTACACCCTTGTGTTATCAAAACTAAGGTGCATGAAAAGCAGCCCAATGAATTTCAGGTCAGTGTAAAAAAAAACAGTGGCACAATTATAAAAGTACAAAAAAAATATTACAAAATAATAATGGATTTCGCTTTTTTTTATTGCGATATGTGGATAATATTAAAGAATATTTTATTTCAAGATAAGTGAAAAACAGATCTTCAAAAATTTGAATTTTGTGGCCCATGAGGGGATCGAACCCGCGACCTTCGCGTTATTAGCACGACGCTCTAACCAACTGAGCTAATGGGCCGTTGTGTTTGAAATCGAAATTTAAGAACACATTCTGTGCTTCGACTCTTTGGTATCTAACCAAAGCAATTTGTAAAACTTTATTGTCTGATATTGTTTTATTGTCCGAATATTATATTTATCGTACACATCGTAAGTATGAATAAATAAAAAAATAGAAGTATACCACTAAGAAGAAAAAAATAAATTTATGTAAAAAAAAAATGGATTTTAATAATTTTTCCTCTTCTAAATCAGTCGTAGAATGAAACAGTTTTCACACAAAGAAAACTGCTTAAGAAATATTTGAATAACAGTGTTCTGCATAGGTTATAGGACAACCAGAAGTGGTTATTTTTCCAATGAAAATGCACTTGGCTGAAAAAAACATTGTATATTAAATGTTACCTTCCATTAATGATGTTAAATATCCACATTTTTTTTTGTAAAATATAGTTTTTTTACATTTAGATGAACGCTTTCGGAGTATGGTTCACGGGCGTGGATTTCAACATAGATGCGCTATATCAAGATCAGTCAAAGACAAATATGGCGTCGCACAGGTATGAAATCATGTTTAGTTATCAGTGTATCTTATTTATTTATTTTTTGTAATTATGTATACTTATTATTTACTGATACAATAGCTCTTTTTATCTTCATGCTCGTTTGTCTCAGCGGCACAGTGGTATGACTGTTCTGACTGGTCTGGGGTTCGTTTCCTAGGTCGGACCTAAATATTTTTATGTTTTAGAAGTATTTGTTTCGCGGTTTGGGTGTTTTCTATATGTAATATATGTGTTTTTATTAAAAAAAAAGTATAAATATATTTATCTGTTTATATAAGTTGTCCAGTAATTATAGTATAAGCTCTGCAGAGTTTGGGACTATATAGCGTTGTTTAAAAGAAAGAAAACCCTACAATAAATAAATAAATATTTCGGACATCTAACACGCAACGCCCTCTAGTCCCAAACTAAGCAGCGCCATAATATATATGGGTACTAGACCACTGATATAAATACATATATACTTTTTTTTTTGTAAATACATACATACCATACATAGAAAACACCCAAACTCCGAAACAAACATTTGTAGATCATACAAACATTTGATCCGACCCGGGAATCGAACCCGAGACCTCAAGAACAGCAGTCGCATACGCTACCGCTGCGCCACCGAAGCAGTATTAAAATGTATTGATTTTAATACTGGTCGGTTAAACTCTATTGTGTTCTACAGGCTGAAGGCGTTGATAAGCAGCAGTCACTTTAAGAACATAGCAATGGATGCGAGGTTTACACAAGACAATAGACAAATCACTTTTATTGGACAGGTAACGTACATATTTTGTTGTACATATGTTACCTAGTTTGAAATCAGACTGCCGTATGTGAGGTGGTTACTACCACTTAGTATTATTAACCCCTTTCTTCCAATTGTAGGGAGAATACAACGATGACAAGTACCGAACCCTGATCCGTTACATAGTGCTCTCTGAACAAAACTTCACCGCGTACGCGGAGGTGGACATTAGCGGGAAGGCCTACAGCGTCAATTTGGATGCGGATCTCAGCAACAACACTAATGTTAATATGGATATACATTTTGATCAGTAAGTCTTTTAATACCGATTTCTATACCTTATGTTCACATTAAAAACAGGAAGTGTCACCACCCCTGTTCATCCCATGGGTGTTATAGAGCCGATTAAGATGGATGGCAATACTACGATAGCGACTTTTAATTTTGCTAATATCGCCATCTAGGTGTGGTACGTGGTAAACTTATCTTGAATCTAACAGGAGCAAACTACATAATATCACTTTAAAGAGACAAATATCGACTCTTCCGGTCAGCGTTATATACACTAGAACCTCCGTTCTAAAGAGAGGTTTAGGTCCAGTAATGGACTACTAAAAGCCAGACACAGAAACGTTAAAATATTCGTTTATGGGGAACAATCTTTTTTTTAAATTAAATCTGTATAGCTTTTGTTAGCTGTGTTATATTTACTTAAAGTGTTTGTAATTGTTGTTTTCGTTAACAACACGCACTAAAATAATCTAGTTACTGAAATAAGTCACCCAAGATATAAGCGCCGGCACGTAACTTGGCCGGATTTCGGCGTAGTGGGGGTAAGTTCGCGCATAGTATACTCTATGAACAAATCAAAACAAACAAAATAGATGTGTAGTAGAATGACGCTCTAGGCGCTTGCTCGGAACGCTGCTACTACAATCCCCGCGTCCCTTTTTTTTTTTAACCTGTGGAAACCCCCTCGGGCCTTCCACCCACCGGGGTTTGCGGCGGGGCGGTGTGTCGGATTCGAACCGAACCACACGGTGTGCCACTCTGCGCCTGAGACGGGAGATATCCATCCGGCCCGACAATCTACACGATTGGCCTAGTGGTTTCAGTGGTCGCCACGCCACTTCCTACTGCGCCAAGTGTTGTGGGTTCAAATCCTACATGGGACAACGCTTTGTGTGACCCATAAATTGTTGTTCTAAGTCTGGGTGTACTTTGTGTCCGTTTCATGTATGTTTGTAAAGATCCCCGCGACACAGGAATGTATATTCCTAAAGCGGGAGTTGTCTTTTTAAAAAAGAAAAAAAAAAAAAAGACCTAAAAAACTATTTCTGCGCATCTAACGAATCTGGGTAAGTTACGTGCCTACATACAAAAATTATTCCTTTACCAACAGCATTTAGTAATTTATCTTCTACTCGATAGATGGCGTTGTGAAATTTACATTTATTTATCTTTCGTATTTTTCTATGAACAGATTACGAGATCTCCATTTCTCATACCAACGGTGGGCTAAAGCTCAACAGAAGCGTCTGTCAGCTGCCTTCAACTGGGATATGAATCGGGACCCCTCGCAGAAGGTCAGCATCGACATTCAGTTGGACAATAAAGGCCCGTGGCACCACGCTGGACATGTGTCCTTATACTACCCTGGCAGGATGGTCACGGGAGATGGGGAGTTCTTATTAAAAGGTTAGAAAGTATATACTACTTCTTGATTTTACTGATGGTTCGTGAATTGAGTCCCTTTTGTACTGTGGTGTAATATCTGGACTGT
Organism: Hyphantria cunea; assembly: GCA_003709505.1. NCBI lineage: Eukaryota > Metazoa > Arthropoda > Insecta > Lepidoptera > Erebidae > Hyphantria > Hyphantria cunea. The sequence goes on from PKRV01001177.1 coordinate 617,195, forward strand.
AGTCTGGACTCAAATAAAAATAGGAACATCAATGACCTCTATCTGGCAAATTTCCTTTGAAAACCCATTATTTGACATCTATAAAAACCTTGTAAAAACTTTATTAAAATCATTATTGATACGCAAATAAGGTTTCGTTGCAGATACCTCACTCTCAAGGCATTTCACAGATAGAGATCATTTACGTAAGGTATTCAACTGTAGTTATAAAATCAATGTCTATAAATCACTATTATTATCTTTTTAATTTGTTATTATATTCGTTTCTTTTAAATACGCATAACTATGCCCTTACATTTCTCCACTATCCTCTGTTCACTCAGGGTTTGCTGGCAGAAAACTCAATGTTGGGTTAAGCACGCCTTTTGTACATGACACTTCCTTGTATTTTATTCATACTTGTATTTTCAATGTATACAATAAAGGATAAATACAAATATAAATACGGAATGAACATAATAAGTTTTACACAGGCTTAATTAGCTTGAACTGTATGCTTGTTTGTTTGTTACCGACTTTTGCTAGTGTGTTCTTTAGTTTTTTAAACTACATGTATTTATTTTGCCACAGATTTTATATCTATATTAAATATGCGTTCATTTATTTTTTGTGTTTTTGTCCTAGATTGGTTCTGTCAATATCACGTACGCATGGGTTGGGCGAGCGATGCTAATATTCTATGGAAAGTCAAAATGTACTCTGAAGCCCGCAATGAAACCGTCTACGCGTTACTGTCCAGTCTGGACACGCCCTTCGAGGGTTGGAAGGATACCGGTTTTAATGTTATGTAAGTTTTTAGTTTCTTATTTTGTACCGTACAACCAAACGCCATCCCTATTCACCCCATAAATTTGAAGCAAACAATATACTCACCCATCTGGCTAACGTGGTATATTAGGCTAAAACCTTCTTAGAAAAGCGTATCTCCAGCAATGGATTGTTAGAAGATGTTGATGAACCGAATGCCCTCATAACATCTAAATATTAAATCCCACCCAACATGTTTCCCCCTCCCTCATTGGATAGAATGGATAGGAGCTTCCTCCGGTAACCAGTTTACACTGGTTTTCAGTGTTTTTCAGCCCATTCGTGCTGTTAATTATAAATTATAATTACCTCTAAAATATTTGCTGACAGTTGTTGATTTCTCTTAAAACTGCACTACAAAAAATATTTTAAGCCTCTTGTTTAATTCGTCCCACAGGTGGCGCTACTACGACAATCTCCAAGCTATCAACGGCAGCATGAAGTGGCAGGAAGACTACCTGGCCTTCAACCTTCTCGCGGACTATCTGTTCAAGACCAACGAGTTCTTCGGCGAGATCAACGCTATTGTCAACTCCTCCATACCCACTCTGCCCAGGGCTGCAGCTATTGCTAAACATAGAGTTGTTTGGAAGAAGAGTGCTGATACATTGCTGAGTTTTCAGGTGAATTTGGGTATCCTGTTGTAATTAGCAACCGCCTACATATTATAATTACATTTATAGATTAATTGGAATACGAGAATGACTCAATTTGGAAACCTGTATGTAATCCTCTTAGCTTGAAACATTCTAGAGATACGTACGTATACGTTCGTACGTTAGCACTTGTTTTTCTGGGAACCGTGTCTGATGTATCTTAAATATATGATTATGTTTAGTTGTACATTCTATTCAAAATAAATACATTATTATTAGGGATTGCCCATTGGTCTTATGGTCAGTGGTCCTGGGTGCTAATCCGGGAAGTGACGTTCGATTCCGACCCAGGATAAATGAGTCAGAGAATAGATCAGAGGGCTGTGTATGAAATGTGTGAATACGTAATTTTTATTATAAATTGTAATGAATTGTATTTTTCAATTCATAATAGTATTTTGCCCCAACGGCTTCTAAAGAAAAGCATAATTTAAATTCTCAGTACAACGAAGATGGCAAGCTTATGATCAACTCATCTTGGACCCTGGACAGAGGACACACAGAGAACAACATCACTGGCAGAGTCAAGCTGATCACGCCATTCCAGGCTAGTATAACACGAAGCTGGCCTTGATGTCAGCTGACTCTATATCATAATATAAGTTTAAATTTTCGCACCTCGAGTCTCGTTCTTCTATTAGATTTCTGATAACTTAAGTAACTGCTTAGAACCATTTTTTCGGAAAATTATGATTTTCTAATATGACACATTCTCTGTTACCTGAAATCAATTTTTTTTCGGTCATTTTAACACACAACGCCATCTAGTCCCAAACTAAGCAGAGCTTGTACTATGGGTACTAGACAACTAATATAAATACATATACTATATTTTTTTTTTGTAAATACATACATATTATACATAGAAAACACCCAAACTCCTAAACAAATATTTGCAGATCATACAAAAATTTGGGTCCGACTCAGGAACCGAACAATTGAAATCAAATTGCAATTTAAGCATTGATGTAATATATTCATCTCACTCTTTCGTAGATAAAAAACAATGAAATATAAAATGTATATAATTTGGACTCTGAAATATTATTACTACTCATCCATGGTACGCAACTTATGTAAATTTGATGTAACACCAGCAATCAGTTAAAAATAATATTAGAATTGTTATACATACTGTTGATTTTTAGGTTTTTTCAAAAATATAGTAATAGCAACTGCCCTTTTAGTACATGTGTGGAGGAACTGATATCATATTCCTCCAACACAAAGGGAGGATCCTCCGACCAGGCGAGATCTGGCGGACCACTGCCCAAGAGCTGATGTTGGGAAGTTATATATATATATATATATGTTAATCGGCGCGGGAATTTCTATTGCGCGATGCAGGATTGGTAGTTTCATCGTGTAGTACATTACTCCGTAGTTCAGTGTATCTACGGTAGATGGCGCTGCAGTATATTTCTGTAGCGCCGAATGTGGAAGTCGCCACACATGTATAAGCCAACAATGTTTAAAGTTTGTTATAGATGATGTTTTTATTTTTATTTTATTAAATGTTCTCTTCAGGGCTATAAAACAGGTTACCTCCGCACCCACTTCATTCTGGGGCACAAGCGCGACATCAAAGGCCTCACTTATCTGGACCTAGAAGAAAAGGAGCTCATAATTCATGTTAATGGTATGTATGTTTTCAATTGAATGTTATCCATAAAAATAAATAAAATAATATACGGTACATATGGCAAAATATTTTTTTTTACCATTTTTGTCTGTCTATCCATCTGTGTGTCCGTGTGTCTGTCTGTTTATTCCGGGTAATCTTTGGAACGGCTGGACCGATTTCGACGGGACTTTCGCTGGCAGAAAGCTGATGGTATAAAGAGTAACTAAGGCTTTTTTTAGACTACCATCACCCCACGGCATTGCCCGCGGTAACAACAACTAACGTGGGTAACACCGCAGGGCTCAGCTAGTAAATAATAAAAGGAATCGTTACCCAGTCCTATGAGCAACAAAATGATGTTTGCAGGTCACATGCGCCGCATAACGAACTGCATGCTCATAGTGAACGTGACCAGCCCCAGGGTGGAGTTCCCGCACATGACCGCGCGGTTCGGCTTCATCGAGGCTGACAGGCACCTGGTGGCCATGGTCGTCACCGTTAATTCCACCACAGGTAATTATGTCTTATTTTATTTTTATTATATTTTAAATATAAGTTATTTGCAGCTTAAACAATAAATAGTAGGTCACCATGCTGCATTCTTTCATTGCCTGTATTCACAATGAGTATGGTGAACACTACTCTTGGCTTCTGTTAATGCTTTCCATCAGGCAGAGCTGAGTCACTTTGGCAGGCTCGTATATATAAAAAATCCACTAAGCGCCCATTCCAATGATAACTGACCTGAATACTTAAAATATCAAGTTAAATCAAATTGTATTTTAAATAAATAACAACCTTTGATGTTCTATTTCACTATCTTCAACGTCTAATTTCGTGATAACTTGAGATCAATTATTTGTGAGTTACTTTAAACTACCCTGCTAAAGTACTTTTATGAAGCTGTTCATATAATATACATACAGTTTATTTTAATATAGATATATTTAATGAGATATAGGATGGGTGACCGCTGGTGGCATGTTACCATGAGCGTCTCCGTGATTCGGACGTCACGTTAAGCAGTCGGTCCCGGTTGTTATCATAGGATAACAGTCGTGAAGCTTAGTTGGAGGCCTTCGGGCGGCTTAAAAACATCCAACGGTAAGGTTACGTAGCCACAACGTTGTCTTGCCAGTCCCCAACCCGCACTTGGCCAGCGTGGGGACGTATGGGCTTAACCCTCTCCTGAGAGGAGACTCGAGAACAGCAGAGGGACATTATGGGTTTTTGATGATAGTTTACCAGAGTTCTAAGTAGATTAACTATTCCCACAAACGACTAAAATCATCACAACTACGTTTTTTTTTTTAAAGGTATCGAAGTACTACTGAATTTGGTATCAATGCAAGACTTCAACGTGTTTGGTCATGTGGCGCTACCTATCCAGTACTTGAATAGAGCAATGATCATTGCTAAACGAGCTCCAGAAGAGGTAACTAATTCATTATTATATTTTAGTAAAATGAGAGTTAGTAAAAAAAATAATTATAAGTCAAAAGTATGTGACAAATCCCAGTTATATCAATTAAAGTAATACAACATTATTTTGTAGTAAAATTTCTTGAAGTGCAGTGGTTATTTTTAATGCTTTAAGATATGGAACCGAACATATAGAATATTATTTCAAGTATCTATTTAAAAAAGTAGATTTTTTTTTTATATTTAAGCTGCAAAAATGACTCTGCCCTGCCTGATGGAAAGCATGAGCAGAATCCAAGAGTGGTGGTCACCATCCTCAATGCGAAAAAGAACAATGCAGTATGGTGACCCACACTATGGCGGCCTGGGGGGAAAGGGGATGGTGAGGGGGATAGGGGACGTTGGATTGGGGTATGGGCCTCCGGTATCCTCACTCACTCGATGAAACACAGCGTAAGCGCTGTTTCACACCGGTTTTCTGTGAGGCCGTGGTATCACTCCGGTCGAGCCGGCCCATTCATGCCGAAGCGTGGCTCTCCCACGGTAATTATTTGCTTATTCGTTCTATTTATGTATTCTACTAGTCAATCTAGTTGTCATTGTACAAACTGTTAAGTTTGAAACTAGATGGCGTTGTATGTCATAAGTCCAAAATATTTATGAATTAATATTTTTTCTTATAGTTGGACTTTCGCGTGGGATGGGGGAACATGGATTTCGGCTTCACCGGCATTTGGCACTGGCGTTCAACTACCAACTTTGTATACTTATATAAACTATATACACCTCTTGAAGGATTTGAAGAAAACGGCTTGGTACTGAAAAATATTTACGGTAAAGGACTTGATACAGAGTTGTCACTGAGACTGTCAACTCATAAGGTTAGTAAATACTTATATATATATAATGTAAATCTTTTTTTTTATGCTCCCAAATTTTTTTTTTCTAATCTAGCGTAATATCACTACCGTACTTTATTTTACATATTTATTATAGATGTACATATTTGCATTTTATTGTATACAATAGATACAATTTGCAACTAGGTAGTTAGTTTTTTTTCTGCTTAAATCTGGTTCTGATGCGTCTCCGTGATCTCTCCGTTAATCTACCTCAAAAATGCAGGTTTGATTAAATAATCAAACCTGCATTTTTGAGATAAATTAATAGTAACACCAATGGCATTAAATTCACTAAACTTAAATACAATATCCAACAAATTAATTTATTTGCCTTAAAATTAGGGAACTGGACACATTATATCGTCCAACTTTGACCTTATTTTGGGAAATACCAAGCAGACTCTCTATTTATCTAAATTTGACAAATCAGTAAACCCATACTGAAGTTTCAGAACGACTAACGAAAAGCAATTCATTTTCATATACAAGAACAATATCGGTGTATTGTAACATTATCACTTATCTTATTCAATAATGTACTTAAAAAGCTTTCAAGCGAGTGTTTAATTTACGTTGTAGGCTACTTACCTACCACACATATATATACACATATTTATACTATCCGAAGTCAATCCTTATAATATTCTGTTTCCTATTCTATTGAATTTATATCTATGTAAACATTTCATTATCTGATATTATTACTCTTTTCTTATCACTATATATTATTACTATTAGAATAAATAACAATTACTGTTAATATAAATAAATTATATACAAATTTAAAATATATATAAATAATTTACAAAATAATACAAAAATATTTCTTTACAGTTCGGAATAGCGATTCTTCTAAAAGATAACGGCAAAGGTATTCTGGAAGTGCTAAAAGAGAAGCTGCAGCACAATTCCACGGACCCCACTGAGATGTTGAACATAGATAATTTCGAGACTAGAGCGAAGGTGGTACTCGATACGTTGTACTATCCGACTATCACTTTCGATGGACAGATAATGAAGGTTTGTTATTAATATATTTTATTTAAAACTAGCTGCGCTTCGCTTGCTCATCCCTTGGTTTAAATTTTGTTTTCGCGTGATTTGATTTTTCTAAAATAAAAGAAACATATGCAGTAGCATATAATATACGTCATAAGGAGTACCTTATGACATCAATTATCTTACATCCCGTTGAAATCGATTGATCCGTTTCAAAGATTTACCGGAACAAACAGGCAGACAAAAAGTATAAAAAAAGGACTTTTGATGAAAATGCCGTAATAAACATGTTCATGTGAATTTAGTGAAAAGTATTAATTTGAGATTACTAACGGACACTACAATTTCGTTTATTTGTATAGATTAACTTTTTTTTGACGTATTTAAAGTCACTATTGTTTTATGAAGTCATTGGTGCTAATTCTGTTATTCGAAAACTCTCTAAAGTAAACCAGAAATAACAAAATAGCTTTTTTGCCGTTAAACGACGTTTTAAATACCAAAGATCTATTTAAAGAGATATCTAAGTACTTCACAAATACATACAACAACAACCCATAATGTCCCACTGCTGGGCTCGGGTCTCCTCTCAGGAGAGGGCTAAGGCCATACATCCCCACGCTGGCCAAGTGCGGGTTGGGGACTGGCAAGAATACGTTGTGGCTAAATCTTGCCGTTGCATGTTTTTAAGCCGCCCGAAGGCCTCCAACTAAGCTTCACGACTGTTATCGTATGATAACAACCGGGACCGACAGCTTAACGTGACCTCCGAATCACGGAGACGCTCATGTTAACATGCCACTAGCGGTGACCCATCCAGGTACTGACCGCGCCATCGTTGCTTACCCTCGGTGATTGTTTCTAATCACCGAGTGCAACTGGGCTATGAGCGCCTACTACCTTAAATACATACATAAATAGAATTTTAGAAATCGCTTCTTATCTCTTCACTAAAAATATTGCGGAAAATTTTTAGTTTATAGTTACGCGGCAGCAAAATTTACGCCACCGCCACATTGTTGTTTATAACTCTGTAGTTTTGTATTTAGAAATATAAAAATTCATAATATTATTATTCGACTGCCTCGGTGGCGCAGTAGTAGCGTATGCGACTGCTGTTCATGAGGTCTCGGGTTCGAATCCTGGGTCGGACCAAATGTTTGTATGATCTGCAAATATTTGTTTCGGAGATAGGGTGTTTTCTATGTATAATATGTATGTATTTACAAAAAAAAGTATTTATGTATTCATATCAGTTGTCTAGTACCCATAATACAAGCTCTGCTTAGTTTGGGACTAGATGGCGTTGTGTGTTAGATGTCCGAAATATTTATTATTATTATTATTTGCATACAGTTCGTGGGCGTAAATGCTGAAGATATATTCGAAGCTAATGCTACGCTGCACTTGCCGGACAAACCACCTATTACGTTAACCGATGTCTTCATATTAGAGGTGAGTGTTTTATTAGTCACATTACAACAGACATACATATATTCATGGTTCCACTTTAGTAACGAGTAACTTATGGAATTACTTGCCGGTTCTTTTCAATGGGAATAACATTTTGGGAACGCGCAACTTAATGTTACTGAACTGACTGACTTCTGAAAAGACCTACTGAAGAATTAAAAATAAATGTTTTTAAAGGGAGAGTTTATTTAAATGTATATTATTTGATCACTTTGAGGGCCCTTTTGGCGCCGACTCGTATTCTCTTCGCGCATAGTACACTTATTACAACAAATCGAAACAAAATTGATGTGTAGTCGATTGACTAATCGCTTACTCGGAACGGTGCTACTAGAATCCCCGCGTGTCTATCAACCAAAGGGACCTGAAAAACGACTTCTACACATCTAAATAATCTGGCCAAGTTACGTGCCGGTCTCTATATTACTAATAAAAATCGGTTAAGTGCGAGTTGGACTCCCGCAGGACGGGCTCCGTACCATTATTTATACATTTCAAGATCAATAACAAAAACAAGCAAAAAATCACGTTTGTTGTATGAGCCTTAAATATTTACTTTATACTGTTTTTTAGTATTCGTTGTTATAGCGACAACAGAAATACATCATCTCTGTAAATTTTAAATTTCTTACTATGACAGTTCATGACACACAGCCTGGTCTCAGACGGGCAGCGAAGTCTTAGTAATAGGGTCCCGTTTTACCCTTTAAGCAGGGAATCCAAAAAATAAAAGAAAATTACATGAATCACACTTAAAGTTACCGTTAAATCTGCAATTTATATTCAGTATATGTTAACTGAAGAAATAGTGTACATTGAAAAAGAGATCAAGAATCGTATGAGACGGACAAATGGTTCCGTACCATTATCTGTACATATCAAGCATCTACCTGTTGCCGTTTTAATATTTGGGCAATAAAACGGCAAAAAAATCGTGTGTATTGTCCTGCTATTCATATTTGTTGCTACAGCGGCAGCAGAAGTACATCATATGCCAAAATTACCACTGTCGAACTATCACAGTTCATGCAATACAGCCTCGTGACGGACGTAGTAATGGGTCCCGTTTTTACTATTTGGATGCGGAACCATAAAATACTAAAGCCATTGACGGATATTGATTACACTGATAAGTTTGATGCTATACGCAATAGCTTCACCAACTGGAATCTAAATAATCACTGGGAATTTTTATTTTTTTTTTTTTATATTTAAGCTGCCAAAATGACTCTGCCTTGCCTGATGGAAAGCATGAGCAGAATCCAAGAGTGGTGGTCACCATCCTCAATGCGAAAAAGAACAATGCAGCATGGCGACCCACACTATGGCGGCCTGGGGGGAAAGGGGATGGTGAGGGGGATAGGGGGCGTTGGATTAGGGTATGGGCCTCCGGTATCCTCACTCACTCGATGAAATACAGCGTAAGCGCTGTTTCACACCGGTTTTCTGTGAGGCCGTGGTATCACTCCGGTCGAGCCGGCCTATTCATGCCGAAGCGTGGCTCTCCCACGGTACAAAATATAAAAATATATGACGTCGGTAAAATTATAACCTTTATTTTTAGGAGTTCACAGTAATGCGCAACACACTGAACCTGGTGACTCCATTCCAAGCGGTGAAAGAGCTCAAGTCTGTGTATACAGTCGATATAATGATCGGAGAAAAGATCAATGTGACCTGCTTAGTGTTGTTATATAATGGCACTTATTGGCATGAGGTGAGTTTAGAATCAGTATTATCTTTCAAGTTATTTGATTTATTAATTTAATTATATCTCTTGTTCTTTCCATCTCAAGGTTGCCTGTAAGAGTATGATTGCCTGTAAAAAATTGCCTTCGACCGATAAGGCGCTTGTACCTCCTAATTTTAATATATCGTTGTAATTAATCTGGTGTAGGCACAATAAAGCGAGGTATTATTATGTGATTTTGAATAATTTTTGAGGGATATGAACCTCGTTCGTTACACAAAAAGACCGTAGTTCTGTTTGTAAATAAATATATTTTCGATGGATTTAATTAATAAAAGTTGTATAGATATTTAATTAGTTTTAAGTAAAAGCATCACTTTGTTCTCAACTGTTTCCTGAACTTTCGTAAAGAGTCATCTACAGAAAGAATAGCTTATTGTCACATTTATACCTTAATATGTACTGAAAATACTTCAGTTACTGGAGAATTCCAAATCGCAAAGTCCCAAATTAATATCTTCGCTGTTTATTAAAAAAATATTTATTTATCTTTCGAGAAATTTGTTTTGAGGGATAGCACAAATTAACTTACTAAGTCCTACTAAGAAATCCAACCAAAAAAAATTTAAGATCATTCAAAAACCCAATCTTCCCTCCCAGATATCAAGCAAGATCTTCTACGAGTACGAATGCGGTGAGGACGACACGTATCAGTCTTACGTGGCGTCAGTAGAGCTTGCCACCCCCCTGGTCGTGCTGCCCGCCCTGCAGTCGAGGATAGCCGCCCGGTTGGAAGACGCGCTGTGGAAAATGAGCGCTGATATTGGCATGCCTGCTTTCACCATCACTGCACTCGCTAGTCTAGAGGTAAGACCTTGTACCTTTTAACTTAGATAACCACCAACCTGTACTAGTCAACTAACGAGAAAACTCTAAAAAGAACTCTCTTTTAAGAGGAGTTTCAGCTTTTAGAAGTCAGCTGGATGAGCATAAGCTTCTCTATAAAGAGGTTTCAGATAGGTTTGTTTCAAATTTATCTTCTCTTTATAGTCCTGCTCTTTCCCTTAAAATCTGTGATGATAGACCTACGCAGAGTTTGATGAAAAACTTGAACTAGTTATCAACAACACAGTTAATTTTTGTCTAATTTTCTTTTTATTTATTTTCAGCTGGACGATCCATTTGTAGAAACTTCAGGTAGTTTGAATCTAACATCTTCTTACTTAGAGGACTACTTCATCAAGATGCAATTTAAGAAAGATTTCTCGGACGTGGAGAATGTAGTTGGCGGAGGGATTCAGATACAGCAAGGAGAACAAAATAATTATGTAAGTATATATATGTACCAATAAATGTGAAAGTCTTGGAGTTTAAAAGGTCGATGAACACTAATTTAACTTGTACAAATATTAAATTTATTTTTTATTACCGAATAGCCTATCGGTCCTAGTAGTTAGTGCCAATGACTGCTTAGCCGAATGTCATGGGTTCGATTCACATTTGAATTAACATTGTGTAATGAGTAAGAATATGGTTTTATGTCTAGATGGTGTAATTTATCTATAGTTTATATATTTAGGAATATTTAAGTAGTTACCTTTTTCAGCAGTCTGGTTACCGTAGCACAGGCTGTATCTAATTTTGAATCAGACTGTCGTGTGTTAGATGTGTGATATTAGTATCTATAAATTCTATTTTTATCTATTTATCTGTTTATTTTAGCTATTCGCTGACGTAGTTTGGCGTCCCGCACCATCCCGGCACATTCGCTTTAAGTCCAGTGGAGCATTGGCCCCAGTGCTGTCCCCTGCAGAACTCAACCTGCAATACAACGAGGAAAACTCTCAACGAACGCTGACAGTCGACTTTAGTAGTGAAGACTATTATTATTCGATAAATGCTGATCAGAGTAGAACTTCGCTGAGTGTTGCGTTAAGCAGCCCGCATAATGGATTCAGGTAAGGTGTTATCAAGTGTATAGAAAGTTTTGTATAAAACTGATCTAGAAATCTTCATATTGTGATTTAACAAATACAATGTTTCAATCGCAGTTTGTATTGCCTAATATGTATCTAGTTTTTCTTTTTATATCATACTGAAAAAGCCGTGTATTTTAACTATTTCACAATAATTTTATCCGAAAAATTTTGTAAGTCTAATATTTAAATTAAAATAATTGAAATTTAAGTTTAATAGTGTAAGGGAAGATACAAAATAGTTAGTTTTTAAAACTATTTTTAAAAATTATTTTAGAGCGATGAAGATCATTGGAGAAATTGACAAGGATGACATCAGAGGTTCCTTCGTCACAGACACCACAGAGTACAACATCAATGGCAAAGTGCTAAACAGGAAACCGCTTGAAGTAAGCAAAAAATATTATTTTGTTCAGACATGTCATGAAACAGTCGTTTAGAGTTTATAAATAGTTAAATTAGAATGATAATAAAAAATTACCCAGTTTAATTATAGCATTTAGAATAATAATCATATTAGCAAGCTCTCTTATCAAAATTTGCATGACCATATTTAAAAAGAAAAAGATTTTGGTAAGAAAAATAAGTAGAACTATTTGCTCTTATTTTCTCGGACTTTTAAACAGTTTAAAATTAAATTAATTTTATATTGTATTAACACAAACGCATAGAAACGATAAAACGTTTTCAAAGGCTCATCAGAGGGTACGTATGCCCTTATAACCCCAAAAACTATGCCCCTAATTTAATCTGTCTTTAAATTTTGTTATAATGGACTTTACTAATATAAATTTTGTCTCCAGATATCTCTTGTCCTAGTCCCTAAAGGGCAAGGCGACAATGTAAACATTCACATCAAGTACAACGAGAGCCCAACCGTGTATACAATGTCGGCACTCATAGCCGGGACTGTGAACGCTACGTTACACGCCAAAGCTGAAGTGGAGGCTAACTTTACTGATATTAATATTAAAGTAAGTTTCATTTTTATATTTATTTATTAATACAAAAATTAAAAAGGAGCTTTAGCTTTTAGATCTAACTTTTATTATGTTAAAATTTTTGATAAATACCAGGAACGAATTGTGTTCTACATATATTCCTATAACATAAGCTTCTTTGAATTTGCCGGAAAATCTTTCAGTACTTTTGGGCACAGAAAGTAAGCAGTCTTTGTGCCAAAAGTCAGAAAAGGTTGACTGCAATACAAAATTATTTTTACTTTATATAAGAATACTAACCGACCCACGGAACCTTGTTTACGTCTCCTATTGACCGCAACGTAAAAAAATTCCACCGTTTTTATAATATTCTTTATTGATTTTAGCGTGATGATAAATAGCCTATAGTCTATCTAATACTGAAAGAGTTTTATAAATCGCACCAATAGTCTTTAGATTAGCGCGTTCAAACAAACAAACAAACTTTTAAGCTTTTTATATTAGTATAGATTCTAAGGCGAGCGCTTATAATTATGTTGTAATAACATTGAAACACATTAAAATATTAAATTTTATATTTCTTAAATGACATTGAATAAAATATTACACGAGGGTTACCAATGTCTTCTAATAAGATATATCATATCTATAACAAAATAGATTTGTAAGAGTCTTTAGAACGGAATATGTATTTAATATAATATCTAATACTATTCTATTTATCAGTAAATAATTATTTTAAAACACAATGCACATTCCATTACGACTGTCTCACCGAAACATCCTGATCCATACTAAGGTTATCTAGAAGAGATTGTTTTTGGCTATAAGGCCGCTCTTTGTACAACAAACTTCTGATATTTTATGTACTCTCTCGTAACTCTGTAATATGTGTGTTCTGGTGTTCTATCTATCAATCTAATCGAAAATATTTTTATATATGAACAGTTGGACATACCCCACTCCAAATACAAAGACATATACTTCAAATCAAGAGTTGATAACTACCAAGGGCTTCGCAAAGTGCTGAGCGTTCAGGCAGCCACACCGCTCGAGAAACTGAAATATGTCAAAGGAGATACTGACTTCTTGTAAGTGTATATAAGGTTTAAAATTACTTACTTACTTTTTTTACGTTACTTAAACTCTACAAATGTTGGAAGATCACTTTCAAAGTTCAAATTAATGTAGTATTGTCATATCCACCCTGTATATGCATTCATATCAGTTGTCTAGTACCCACAGTACAAGCTTTGCTTGGGACTTGATAGTGTTGTGTGCAGTGCCGTAACTAGCCTTTAATGCACCCGGTGCGAGCTTTCAAAACTGCGCCCCTGAAAAATGCTCTAACCAGGCTTTCAAAATCAAAATCAAAATATTTATTTCAAATAGGTATAAGTAGGTACTTTGGCTTGTGTATGTCATATTGCCAGCAAGACTTAAGGTGGATATACATTTGTCTGATGTACATAAACCATCACAACACGTTACGCACTAGTGTGAACATTACCATACTAAATGTATGAAACCGATAATCTACCTTTACATGTGTTATTATTTCAAGATTGCTGGAAAAATGCGATATAGATATAACTATACATAGGGCGCGTCTACACCATGTTCGCAATAAAACAAAATGTACCTACTAGCTGCCATGCATGAGATAAAACTAGATACTAGTCTGGTCATTTCTGCGCCCCTCCAAGGTCTGCGCCCTGTGCCTGGGCACTGCTCGCACCGCCCTAGTTACGGCACTGGTTGTGTGTTAGATGTTCGGATATATTTATGTTTATATTTATTCCAGATTCGCTCCCAAAACAGGCTATTTGCTTTGTAAATACGAATTACCCGAGATGCATGGCCAAGGAAATCTTAAATGGAGCTTCTTACTTGGAGATCTCTTTATCAGGGTAAGTTGAAAAAAAATTACAAATCACTACTGCTCTTAATGATTTTCAATAATATTGGTATACCTCTTCTGAGGATTCTGTGTTAATCGAACTGGAATCCTACTTTAAACTCTAAACTTATACAAATAAGGATATGTAAACAGACTCAGACCTGTAATATGCAATTAAATCGTATTTCCCATTATTAAAAAAAACGTATGTGATTTTCAGTGATATTTACTTATGGTCCGTTGATAAATCTCTCTTTGAATTAAAAATTTCCTGAATTAAAATTTGAAGAAGGTTATCTAGAACATCATTGTACTACATTGATGGCATGGGAACGTTGAAAAATAAGTGTGATAATTTTATTATAAATTTGTCATGGTTAAGGAGTATTTAAGTCCTTTTTATAAGGGACGTATTGGGTTTTACTTACATATAAAAACAGTCGCCTGTCGCTACGAAATCACACATAATATTTCAAATAAAACATTTACAATGTCACACACATACTAATACATTCTGTATCATGACAGTGTAACGCGTTGGCCAAATGCAACGGAACGCTTGTGTATGTCCACTCCATACTGAATTACTCTATGGTTTTAATGGCGTTACCTGAAAATATTTATTAATAATATTAATTCATATTCTTCAGGCATTAGGACACCAATATGTACAGAATTTGGAGAAGAGCGTGGACCTGGATATATACTTTGGGAACAGCACCACACCTGATCAAATGCAGACCACTGACGCTGGTTTCAAAATGGATCTCGATCATGTTTGGCAGTTAGTATTTCTTTACTAATTTATCGTTGAATATATTTTCTGTATCCGTGTGGAGGCGGATTAAGTGGTACCACTTCTATACTTCCTGTTCGTGTTGTAAGAGCCGACTGAAGCAGCTAACGACGCAGGACTACATTACAGGAAAGAAAATATGACACACCCGATACTAACCCGTCTGGCTACCATGATATAGTAGGCCAAAACCTCCTTTTTTATGAAATAGGCAAACAAGTAGACGCATCGCCTGATGGTAACGGATTACCGCCGCCCATGGACACCTGCAACACCAGAGGCGTCACAAGCCGTTGCCGGTCTTTGGAGGTTTTCTGTGAGGCCGTGGTATCACTCTGGTCGAGCCGACCCATTCATGCCGAAGCGTAGCTCTCCCATGCTCCCTCCTTTCTAAGACGAGACTTGTGTCTAGCAATGGACTATAGAATGCTTTTGATGTGATGATGAAGTGATCACTACGGTGGAACCAGCTCTTGTATGCATCTTGTACATCATTTGATTTGACAACTATTCTTTATTGTTATTTTTTTGTAATACCTGGCTAATAAATCTGGTTAAACACTTATATAATTTTCTTTCGCAGAATCGGCGCAAACGCATCATTCGGCTACATAATGAGCAAACGTGTAAAACTGATCATAAACGCCATCTTACCCAAGCCGAACGTAGACGTGCACACGCTTTACGTCGCGGCGGACTCGGGCACGCCCGCTCAACCGCTTAAGACTATGGAGGCGCAGTACAGGACTGACGTCACTAAAATCGTTACAGGAATTAAGGGAGATGTAAGACCATTTCTTGTATTTTAATTTTCTTAACTATCGGTACTAACCTCTTGAACTTAAGGCTTCACGTACATTGAGTGTTATTTTACCACTACAATAAGTATAGTATCGGTTGTAGTGGAAGAATGTATGTATATTCCCAATTCTTATTTATTTTTTTCATTCTAAAAAGACAACTTCCGTATTAGGTATATAAATTACTGTATCGCGGAGATCTTTACAAACATACATGAAACGGACACAAAGTTCACCCAGACTTACAACAATAATTTATGGATCACACGAAGTGTTGTCCCATGTAGGATTTGAACCCACAACACTTGGCGCAGTAGGAAGCGGTGTGGCAACCACTGAAACCACTAGGCCAACCGTATAGTCTATTGTAATGTAACTTTTTGGTGACAATTTTAAAATGGACATTTCTCGATATCATCCATAATATTTATTTACCTTACATTAGATAAACAATTTTGCACTGCGTTGGAAACGCAAAATTTAACCTTCCTTGTCACTGAGTTTTTAATCTAATCAGGTAGGGGTTGGTTTTTCAATCTAATACGACACGGTGGAAATTCGATGTTCTGTGAATGAAACTTGTCGATTTTTTTTTTTAGATTTCCAACAACCGTATTAATTGCATCAGATGTTCGTATGCTCTCTAAGGCACGGATGGGTCTAAATGTGTTAAGATTGGTCACCCACACGTAATCTCACTTCGGTTAGATTGTTTAAGAATTAAAGATAATAATCAAATTCCTTGTTTCAGATCTTGGAGCTATCTGAGAGCTTGGATACGAATTCAACCATCACGTGGACATCGAGTTCCGGATACAAGAATATAGATAACATAGTCAAGTACAAATGGGATGTAAACGGGTCACACCACATCGACTACACGCTGTCCTCTCCCATGTACGAAGACGTAACTACCTTAAAAGTCAAAGGTTCCTATCAGAAGGATATGGTCCATAATTACCATATTGTCAAGTGAGTATACATTACGCGTTTGGTATTCCTACTCTCTCCTCATGAAAGGGGAAATATGCTCTAAATGTAAGATTTTTGAGGTGAAGATCCTGGCCGGTAAGCCCGACGTCGCGGGTTCGACTCCCGTTCGTTATGAATATTATTTTTCTGCATCTGAGTAAATTATGTATATCAACTTCGACGCTTTTCCATTTACTAAATAACTTTTATTTTCCAATTTTCTAACATCTGCAAACGCAAGCAATTTAGTAGAAGTAGTGAATCGTGCCTGTAGCAAATATAAATATTGTTCGCAGAGGCTTAATGCACCAACCAGGCAACAGTCAGATCGGCGAGATCGACCTGCGTTACGGCGGAGTCAGACACACGGACGGACACTTCAACTTCACAACACCCTTCCAAAAGTTACCCTGGCTGAAATCTATATTTGATGTAAGTTCTACTAACTTGATATTTAAAAAAACTTATTTAATAGTGTAAGGAAATAAACAAACAGGACAGCTTTTTTGCTTTGTTTACTGTTTTTTACCATAACCCGAATGACCTAATGGTAAAAACCTGATAGTAAGGTACTGCTCTGCTACTGTTTGCAGGAGTCAAGGTATCATCCGTATTTCAGCAGGTATCCGCAACTCCCGCAATGAATTGCACTCATTCATTCTTTCAGTCAATTCGTTCATTTAGACATTCCGTTCATTAAGTTTTAGTCCTCGGTGGTGCAGTGGTAGCGTATGTGACTACTGAGCTAAGGAATCTAATTCGATTCCCGGGTCGGACTACGTGTTTGTATGTTTTTATGATCTACAAATATGTTTTCCAAGTTTGGATGTTTTATGAGTTATGTGTATAATATGTATGTTTTTCTTAAAATTATTTAGGTATATTGATGATTGACTTAAAAATAACTATTGATAATAAAATATTACATTTTGCCCCCAGATTGATAACTTAGAAGAAACTTCAGACAATAAGATCGAACTGTTTTGGCCAAACAAAACTGCAGCCGTGAACACCACACACCGGTACTACAAACAAGACCAGGGCTTCAAACAAACGGGTCTAATCTCTCTTTCCATTCCATTGAACTCTCAACATTTAGTCAACACCGAATACTATTATATTCAAGCTGACAAGTGGAGCAATGGAAACGCTACAGTTGATTTAGATAAAGAGAGATTCGTACAGGGGTCTTTTAATCAAATACTCAGTAAGAGTGAAAGGAATCTAGACCTTGCTACAACGGATATAGAGGTGGAAAATGTTCACACACCTGTTGGTGTTAAGTACATTCATGAATATGATAATACCGGGAACGTTGTGAGTATTTTAATATAGATTTATACTTTTATTTCTTGGACAAACTATCTGTAAAATAACAAAAATTGGAACTATTGAATTGAATCATAAGAGAAAATCCCTTGGAACGTTTAAATCTTTAATTAATTATTTTTAGATTATTATTAAGCCGCGCTTCTTTTTAATTATATTAAAACATTTTCAATTTTATTTCCTAAGATTGATTTTGTGATAGCTGTTTTCAATTTTCTTTAACACTGAATTGAAAGTGATATTCGCTATCAGCGCTGTAAAAACACTTTCTAGTTTAATTAAAAAGATCTTAGAACAAAAAGACCGAATTGTGTTAAAAAATGATTAAAAATTTACATTTTAATTACACGGATGGTGTTCAAATTCCCCCTAAACTTTGTGTGTTCGATCCGCACATGGGACAACGCTTTTTGTGATTTACGTATTATTATTGTTGTTCTGAGTCTAAGCGTTCTTTGTGTCTGGTTTATGTAAATCTGTAAAATCCCTCGCGGCACAGGGTATATTCCTAAGACGTGTTTTATGTTACAAAAGAATGGTTAGGCCAAAATCATTATCGTTTATTAGTTTGCTCATCAATAACTACTAAAGACCAACTATCCAGATCTTGGATAGTCCGCATCCATCTGTTGCCACCCACTTTCTTACAGCGTGTACGTTAACTTGTTCTAGGATGTAAAGCAAGCAACAGTATTCCACCTCCACAACGCAACAAAGTTCAACGTGACAGGCAAACTAG
This sequence comes from Hyphantria cunea, assembly GCA_003709505.1. Lineage (NCBI taxonomy): Eukaryota > Metazoa > Arthropoda > Insecta > Lepidoptera > Erebidae > Hyphantria > Hyphantria cunea. The sequence goes on from PKRV01001177.1 coordinate 636,221, forward strand.
ACGTGTTCACGTACGACATCGGCAAGAACCTCAAGCTAACAGCAATACACGGCAACAGAACGTGGACGTTCGACAACATATATGAAACTGTCGACAAGGAATTGAAACAGGGCAGCAAAATCAAATGGGCTGAAGACGTGTGGTTCAATTATGATATACACGTTACTAATATGACTACAGTAAGTGTTTTAATGTTGAAATATATATACCTTTTTAGAAACTATCATCGAATTTATCATATTTTTCAAATTATGATATATTCAAAACAAATATTATCTTTTTTCAATTCAACTACGCCTAAACGGCAAATATGTATACCCTTTTATTAAATAACATAGTTTATTTGATTCGATTATAGTCAACTCCAGCCCGCACTTGGCCAGTGTGGGACGTATGGCCTTAACCCTCTCTTGAGAGGAGACCCGAGCCCAGCAGTGGGACGTTATGGGTTGTTGATTGATTGTTGATTGATTATAGTCAAACAAACGCACAGGTAGAGCTGTATTAAAATATATATGCTATAAGTTTTTACCGTGGGAGAGCCATGCTGCGACACGAATGGGCCGGCTCGACTGAAGTGATATCACGGCCTTACAGAAAACCGGTGTGAAACAGCGTTTGTGCTGTGTTTCACCGAGTGAGTGAGGATACCGGAGGCCCATACCTTAACCCCTCCCCCATCCCCATCAGCCTCCTCATTCCCCAAATGCCGGCAACGCACTTGTGAGGCCTCTGTTGTGGCATGCATGCATGGCTCCATGGGTGGCGGTAATCGCTTACCATCAGATACATCTGCTCGTTTGCCCGCTGTTCCATAAAAAAAGTACTAAATAACAGAGAAAAATAGAAATGTGGCTACGCAATCTTACCGTCGGATGTTTTTAAGGCCCAAAGGCCTCCCAACTAAGCTTCACGACTGTTATCCTATGATAACAATCGGGACCGATTTCTTAACGTGACCTCCGAATTACGGAGATGCTCGTGGTATCATGCCACCAGCGGTCACCCATCCAGGTACTGACCGCCCCGTCGTTGCTTACCCTCGGTGATTGTTTCTAATCACCGAGTGCACCTGGGCTATGAGCGCCTCTGTCTGCTCTATACATCTGTTAACAACGAATTTAGTCTTTCAACACAGATTTTAGTCACTATAGCTATGCTATTGTATTGATTGCTTGTTCTTAGTAAATTCAAAGGAAAAATCTCTATGCATTCTTGACATTTTTTTATCTTTCCAGGCAGAAACTGAATCACAACAACTAAAAATGAACGTATGGTATCCTCTACGCACATTCAACTTGGTCGCTATATACAACCTGAAGGACACGCTGTTGGACGGGAAGGCACAACTGTACTGGAACGTGAGGGAAGAAAATAAAACGGCAGAATTAAGAGGGCGGTGGGAAAACCCACCAGTTGCTGAAGGGAATCTCCATAACATTGATCTATCACTAACACATCCCTCTTTTAGAAAGGTAATGTTTTTAGACCAAATTTAAGCAATATCGCAATAAACTAGTAGCAGAATCATCATCCTCATGACTGTCATCCACTATTTGTATTATACCTATTTGTGTATGTGTATGTATTGTATTTCTTATTCATGTTCATGACTACACGGTTGGGCTAGTGGTTTCAGTGGTCGCCACACCGCTTCCTACTGCGCCAAATGTTGTGGGTTCAAATCCTACATGGGACAACACTTTGTGTGATCCTATCCCATCATAAATTGTTGTTCTAAGTCTGGGTGTACTTTGTGTCCGTTTCATGTATGTTTGTAAAGATCCCCGCGACACAGGAATGTTTATTCCTAATGCGAGAGCTACAAAAAAAAATAATAAAAAATATATATATATTTAATTGCATGTATAATATGTAAGTAAGTAGGTCTTTTGGGTACGTTAGGTTTATAATTATTATGTGTATTTGATGTGGCATTTGATCTGTTTATTCTAATACAATTATTAATCAACAAGTACCTACTTTCCATTTTCTCTTCATCGCCCTATGGTTGACTGGTAGTGCATAATGTGTTAAATAAATAAATAATGTAAATACAATTTTTAATCATCAGCCCATCTCTGGTCCATTGATAGACATTGATCGTTCCTATAGCTAGAAGCCAATTTAATCGTGTTTGGGCTTCTCGCATCGATCTCCTACCAAGCATTTTGAGCAAATCAGCTAGCAAGCTAGACTACCTTCGTGGCGCGATCGTATTGTATGTGACCGCTGTGCAGTTTGGGGTTCGATTCTAAGGTCTGACCGAATATTTGTAGATCTGTAAATATTTGTTACAGAGTTTGAACGTTTACCGTGTATAATATGTATATATTTGCAAAAAAAAGGCATATAAGTATTCTGTCAGTCTGTTAGTCTGGCTCACATATTACAAGCTGAAGCTAGTGTGGTGTGTCACTTGACCTATATATTTATTTATTTATTTATTATATTTTACTAATTACAATTGAACTATGAGAGCCATGATTCATGATTCACTTTGATGTAAAAGGAACCGGCTTGACTGGAATTGTACCATGGCCTCACAAGAAAAGGGGTGTCAAGCAATTCTTTCATTTCTTTACTAAGTGAGAGGTTACTAGAGTCAATACAACTTTACAGTTATATGCTTATAATCCTGACAGTTGCACCAGAGGTTTTGATTTCTGTTCCAACCCAGAGCAAATATTTGTGCATTCTATAAACGTAAATGTAAAGAAAACTAACAAATGTATGGAAAACGCCTCTCAACGCTAAGTCACGTGGTCAAAACAAAATTATAGTAAATTAGCTGAGCCCCGCGAGGTTATCCGCGATACAAAGACATTGTATAATATCTTATAAATAATAGCCTATGTGTTATTCTGATGTATAAGCTATATTATTGTAAAGTTTCATTATAATCCATTCTGTAGTTTTTACGTGAAAGAGTAACAAACATCCATTTCGCGTTTACAATATTAGTAGGATAATACAAGAGAATAAAGATGTAAGAGATTGTAGAAAGAGCAAACATCTCGAATTAATTGACATACATAGAATAGATAAATTATGGCTGACCAGACCAGACCAGCTCCCAGATTTCTAAATATGTAAGGTAGTTTTTGAACAGTCTGGTAACCACATCAGGCAGTACAGGCTCGGTCTGGTTTGTACGAACTATCCTTCTGGCAATTTTATTTTTTTCTTTCAGGATGTAACCCTAAACGGTCAGTACTTAAGCACGCCATCAGTGATGTCAAACATTTCGTTAGAACTCCAATACTCAGACTACGAGAACGAATATTTGAAGTTAAGGTCTATACTAACCGACAACTCCAACGGCCCAGTCAGGGACTACAGATTTGCACTAACTTGCAAACATCCTTCGACCCATTTAGACCTGGAAATGAAATCGGACATTAACATACACAGTAGATGGTATTATTTCAACAATTTCTATAGATTCCAGAAATCTCTATTTTACCAGAAATTGAGGCATTCCAAACTGTTAGTGGATATGGCGAACAGCGCTATAAATTGGGAGGTGAGTACAATCCTTTCATATAACATAATTAGTTGTTCTCAATATAAAATATAAAAATGATTTTATTTCAAATAATTAAATGGGGTTTACCTCTAATATAAGATTTTTTTGCTGTTAATTATTTTGCATAACAACGAATGACATAATAATGAATTCAATTAATTTTGAAGTTAATATAATAAGTAATGCAACCTTAATAAACAACAAATATGGAAAAGCTATTCAGTTGTGATCAGCCATCATCAATCAGCCTGTGGGAGAGCCACGCTTCGGCATGAATAGGCCGGCTCGACCGGAGTGATATCACGGCTTCACAGAAAACCGGTGTGAAATAGCGCTTGCGTTGTGTATCACTGAGTGAGTGAGGATACCGGAGGCCCATACCCCGACCCTTCTTCCCATCCCCATTCTCCTCCCCACTCCCCAAAGGTCGGCAACGCACTTTTTACCGTGGGAGAGCCACGCTTCGGCATGAATGGGCCGGCTCGACCGGAGTGATACCACGGCCTCACAGAAAACCGGTGTGAAACAGCGCTTACGCTGTGTTTCATCGAATGAGTGAGGATACCGGAGGCCCATACCCCGATCCAACGCCCCCTATCCCCCTCACCATCCCCCTTCCCCCCAGGCCCCCATAGTGTGGGTCACCATGCTGCATTGTTCTTTTTCGCATTGAGGATGGTGACCACCCTCTTGGATTCTGCTCATGCTTTCCATCAGGCAGGGCAGAGTCATTTTGGCAGCTTAAATATAAAAAAAAAAAAAAAACTTGTGACAGTGTGTGTTGCAGTTGTCCATGGGTGGCGGTAATCGCTTACCATCAGGCGATACGTCTGTACGATTGCCCGCGATTCCATAACAAAAAAGAATGTCTAAAATAATATTATTATATTAAAATATCTACCATTCTTGATTTTAAGTGGTCTTAGACTTCCAGGACAAATATGGCTATGGCTAATATATCAATGAAAAGATATCAACTATGATTTCACTGTTAGATTTTGAGAATTAATTGATATTATTGTTTATAAATACAGTTTTTTGACCAGTACTTCAATCATTAAATAAAATAAAATGTTTCATTTGTATTCGTAGCGAACAAATGAGACTTACTTCTACAAAGTGAATGGTACCTGGGAACTCGTGTATCCAGAATATAAACTAAAAACGTTCGTCAAACGACCGACAGGGCAGGATACTGGCGTAGCCACACTCTCTATGCTGGCCAAGTCAATTGTAGCACATTATAATAGCTCCGATGGTGAGTATTCCACTTTAATTTTTACTCTACAATAATTAAACGGTATTGTAGCTAAGTAGGTTAATACATTGCAAAGTTAAGCAACCCTAGTCTACGGATCAGTGACCATTCTTAACACATTGAGACCCCTCTTAGAGTCCCGTTTGCCATATGAACATCGGCAATCGTCACGGATAGTTGGTGCCTCAATAATAACGGTTGCTCTCATTATAATCTTCATGATTTTTAAATGTTCCTTTTGACTTGTTTTATACTATTTTAATTGAACTTTTACCATATCTCAAAAAGTTGAAACTCTCTTGAAAAGTTTATTTAAAATGAAATATGATTTTGTTTAAATAAACCAATATTTCTGTATAAGTAGTCAATAAATGAGATTTACGTTTGAAACTGAATGTTATCTTTCTCTTACAGACATATCGTATCACATGATAGGCGAAATAGTTGACACACGTTACGCAAAATTCAACTCATGGCGTGACTTTGACGAAATCACTACAGTGGACCTTGCCTCCTACATCCGTCTGAATCACTCCCGTCTCTTAACCAGTTCAATAAAATGGCGACCCGAAATATTCAGCGAAGTTAAATCAACAGCGGTTTATACATTAAAAGCTTTATACGGACAGATTAACGACACTCTAATAATCATCAAAGAAATGCCAATGGAAGCCCACACGGCTTTAAAAGCCATTTGGACAGATTCTAAGCCAAGAATCCGCGACTTTTTAGATGACTTGAACGACTTGCATGTTATCAAAGATGATTTAGACGACTTTGAACGCTTCTTGAACCAATCTTATGGCAACAACGACTTCTATGTGAAAGATATAGTAGAATTTACATACTATGTGCTAGACGAGATGGCAATACGAAATCATTTGGAGAGTTTGCCAGGTATCGTGAATGATATGTGGGGAATGATGGGTAATACAAGTCAGTCCATCAAGCAAAGTTTGATGTACGTAATCGATAGCATCAAGCATGCTTACACAAACTTTTTGGTATCAGTCAATAAGGTATTAGAAGCGGATTTCATGGAGCTTGTATCAGACCGATTGGAAAGTATGATAATGCAGTACGATAGCTTTATAAGAGATTTGCATATGAAGCTTTTGGAGTACTGGGAGGTGACATGGGTGAATGCTACCAATCGTTTGACCAAATATTGGCACGAGTTACTCAAGTCCATAGAACCATTGTTCTTCAAAGTTCTGCACTACACTGAATCATTCGTGTTTACCGTGTGGAAAGGTGTTATGGATTTCTTCTACAACAGGACTCAGGAGTTGACGGATTCGCCTTATTTCAATTATGTATCAACGTTTGGTCATGAAATGGATTTGTAAGTTTATATCTTCACTTTTACGAAAAATATTGTTTTGTATATGTCGTGAGTTCCTATTTGCCTCAAAGGTCTAAATAATTAATTATATTAACTGTTTGAAGAGAAAAACTAAGATGTTTCACAAATTCTCTTACTCTCTTGAGTAGAGGCAGGTAGACCAAGACAGTTGCTCCTCGTATTTTTCAATAGATTTATTTTAATAAACGTTATAAACCAACATAATTTGAAGTTTGATAATTTAGTTATAATATATAATTCTAGTCGATAATTTGACCAAAAATATTCGGTATTAAATGTTTTCCATTGCTTGATCGATAAATATGAGAAACCTATCCTCATGCCATCTTTTCTCTACTACAACAGTTTTTCTTAAATTTTTATTAATTAAACTGCGATTTGCTTCTTTTTGACCTAATAACAAATGAACTGGTAGTCGAAACGTAAATCGATATTTTATCATAACTGTTTAAGTTAATAATTCATTTGGACTTGTATGTCCATGTTAACCTTTCTTAAACTTCTTCAGGATATACAAAGATCTTATGAACAACGACATAATAACAAATATCAAGAAGTACAGCAAGAAACTGTTCAACGTAGTGTGGAGCAAAATCGAAAAATACATTCCATTCAAAGATGAGTTCACGATACTGTACGCAGAGTTCAGAAATGCGTGGCAGGACTTCTTGAAGATCAAACAGGTTGTCTACGTTAGGGAAAAGGTAAGTTCGTTTGAATATAACTTAATCGTTGATAATATTGGTCAACTACGGGACAAATAGAGGTGTGATTATTAAAGTATTATTTACTCGTAAAGGCTCACGACTGGTTCGCCTGTTTGGTGACGAACTAAGAATACATCATGTCATCAATAAAAGGGTGTCGTAAAAAGGGGCTAAGGGAGCAAAATACAGGACAATGTCACTGTGAAGGGGAGGATATTACGACCCTTATGGATTTGTGACACAACATATTCTTATTTCGTCACCAAACGGAAAAACCAGTCATTGTGAACCTTTACGAGTAATTTCCACAACCCTATACTCGGTCTATTAAGGGCTGTCGATGATGATGATAGCATAACCCTTGTTGTATGCATATAATACACATATAAAATACATAGTTATATAATATATATATATATATATATATTTGGTTTTAGTACCAAGAAGCCTACGTACGTCTGAAGTGGTGGTACGATTACTTCTTAATCGGCGAAGCGCTGGAGACCGTAGGAGATATACTGTACGCGAAGGTTACAGATATGGCGAAAACAGCGCTGCAATACGAAGAACTGTAAGTTTTGTAATATTTGTACTAATCTTTTTTTATAATTTATAGAATTGTATATTGTGTGTAAACCTTGGTGTACAAATAAAGTATTATCTATCTATCTATCTTATAAATGTTTCGGTGAATATATGTTTGATACACAATCATGTATCAATCTGCTTAGTTTTGGGACTAGATGGCGTTGTGTGTTAAAATGTCCGAAAATATTTATTATTATGTCATGACAACTGAACAGGATGAGATGGTATTATGTTAAGAGATAAATCTAAATCTGTATTAAGAGATATGCTACTTTTTTCCTGGTAAAACTCCACCTTATATTTACCGCTGCCCTTATCCACCTTAACTTAGTTTAACTTAATTTTCATGAACAAACATCTAAAAGTCACCTTCTTCCTTAAAATATTGTTATCTGTAAGAGCTCCTAAATACATTTACAAAAATATTGATAAACGTTAACATTACCTGTAAGTTGCAAGCTGCTTTTAAAATCCAAGTGAAGTAATTATAATATCTAACATGTTTATTTCACAAATATTAAACTGTCCCAATGCACTGGTTAATAACATAAATGGCATAACCATATACGGGTAGATACACCGTTTAAACCCTGCCTATTAAACTAGGTGGTAATACCTGCACCTTGTAAATCGCACATATAATGACTCCATATTTTTTCCAGCCATCGTACCCCAAAAACAAACTTCATCTTCGACCCACGAACTGGGGACATAATCCTAGAACAGAAACTGCCGATGTCATGGCACGCCTTCAATAGAACCCCAGACTTCACGGAGATATCGGAGTACAGAGCCGTGAAGAACTTTATGGATGACTGGCTGACCACCAACAAGAGCATATGGAGCTTCTACTACGATATCAGACCCTATATGGACTTTAATAACTTGATGCCGCCTTTCGCTGGTAACTGAATACTTGTTACTGATATTAGAATTTATATATATATATATTTATATACTTTCACCGTGGGAGAGCCACGCTTCGGCATGAATGGGCCGGCTCGACCGGAGTGATACCACGGCCTCACAGAAAACCGGTGTGAAACAGCGCTTACGCTGTGTTTCATCGAGTGAGTGAGGATACCGGAGGCCCATACCCCAATCCAACGCCCCCTATCCCCCTCACCATCCCCTTTCCCCCCAGGCCGCCATAGTGTGGGTCACCATGGTGCATTGTTCTTTTTCNATAAAAAAAAAAAAAAAAAGATAATTATATAAAAAGTTCACTCCACAACTAAATGAAATAACATATTGTTTATTTGGTTGTAGCACTTCACAGATTTAATTCGTCTTTTACAATAGTCTTAGTTTACATATTTATAGTAATACTACAAATTATATTGGATATAATTTTAGAAATTTTTACGCATCAGCCGTGAGTTTTTAACCGTAACTTAGCACTCGCACCTAGCGGCGACCGGTCGGCCGGCCGCTTCATTCTTTCGCTATGTCACGAATCATGATTCATTGTAAACAAAGCTCTCAACCACGATTTGCTTGTTCATAACTTTATTTATAGAATATATACGTATAGAGGAGGCGCTCATAGCCCAGTTGCACTCGGTGATTAGAAACAATCAGCGATGGCAAGCAACGACGGCGCGGTCAGTACCTGGATGGGTGACCGCTGGTGGCATGTTACCATGAGCGTTTCCGTGATTCGGAGGTCACGTTAAGCAATCGGTCCCGGTTGTTATCATACGATAACAGTCGTGAAGCTTAGTTGGAGGCCTTCGGGCGGCTTAAAAACATCCAACGGGAAGATTTACGTAGCCACAACGTATTCTTGCCAGTCCCCAACCCGCACTTGGCCAGCGTGGGGACGTATGGCCTTAACCCTCTCCTGAGAGGAGACCCGAGCCCAGCAGTGGGACATTATGGGTTGTTGATTGATTGAACTTTATTTTGAATTTCGGTATTTAAGTATGGTTTGCTAATGTATTCACATCGCTGTCAACGCATGCTGTTACGTGGTCGTATATTACTTTGTTATCTTAATAATATTCTATCATGATGACGTTCCATTTAATGCCCTGTTGTGATGGTTAGCACGAGGTGATATCACCATTATTCATCCTACTAATGTCGTGAGAGTCGACTAAAGTAGTAAAATATACGGGCTAACTACACTTTAAAGAAAAGCAATACCATCTCATCGGACCAGGATGATAGTGTATAGTCCAAAACCACTTTACTAAGGAGACAGTGGATTATTAAAAGCTGATGTTCATGATGATATATGATTGTGTTGCCAAGTTTTTCACACAAACGCCTCAGTCAAGTCTTGCCAAGTTTTTCTCTCTCTGTCTCTTGTTGCTGTAAAAGATCTTAAAGCAACAGAAAAATCTTTAATGACATAAACAACATGACGTGTATTTTAAAATATAAGCATTTTACATCATAATCATCATCATCAGAGACTATTGCAATCCAATGCTGGACATTGGCCTCCTATTGCACGCCACTTTGATCGATTTTGGGTTACTCGCATCCAGTTCCTACCAGCCATCTTGCATAAGTCATCACTCCGCCTGGCCTGTGGGCGTTCTAGTCTACGTTTACCGAGACGTGGTCTCCACTCCAGAACTCTTCTACCCCAGCGGTTGTCAGTTCCGCAGCTTATATACTGCCACTTCAGCTTGCTAATCAGATGGGCACCTATCATTTATTAAATTTTCAATTTTATTGTAGGTATGGCAATGATGACTGGTCAGGGTACACTAGCGACGTTCGACAAACGGGTGTTCAGTATATCAGAAGCAGGCACCTTCCTGCTGAGCAAGGAATACAGCAACGACAACTTCACCGTGCTGATGGAGAGCAATGACCAAGGGAGATATAACTTAGTCGTGTTGACCAGGAGAAACTTGATACACATTAATTTATATAGAGAGGTTAGTTCTACAGTTATAACAAATCGATTTACTAATTGAATACGATTTAATAATAAGTAACATAAATTACTATGTTGTTGAAATACTATCTTATAATGTTTCGTTCTTTTTTGTGTACTTCACACACTTAGCGCCATCTAGTGAATATAGACTGAACTACTTCGTGTAACTGATCCTCCATTTAAATTTAAATTTAAATTTGTGTCTTATAAATTATCGTTTCGTGATTTCCAAGATTTATAAGGGTTTTTTCAATCATACTTATAGTTCATTCGCGATAAAAAAGATTCACAATTACAATGATATGTATATCACCTAGATCGCGTCACTATAAGTCGAAATGATTGCTTCTTGCGTCTTGCGAATGGACTATTGTATTTGAATATACTAAACCATGCACTTGTAACGCTTAAAATTTCATCGCAACGAATAATCGTCATGGTACTATATATGGTAATAAGTCAACATGGAACCAATTGTTGACTACACGGTTGGCCTAGTGGTTTGAGTGGTCGCCACACCGCTTCCTACTGCGCCAAGTGTTGTGGGTTCAAATCCTACATGGGACAACACTTTGTGTGATCCATAAATTGTTGTTCTAAGTCTGGGTGTACTTTGTGTCCGTTTCATGTATGTTTGTAAAGATCCCCGCGACACAGGAATGTATATTCCTAATGCGGGAGTTATATTTTAAAAAAAAATAATTAAAATTATGTTTTTATATGCAGGAAGTGTCGATAGGACGTAGAGTGCTCAGCCTACCCGTATTGGTTGACGGTCTCATCATAGATCGGCAGACCGACATCCTCGCTGTACAAGGATACAATGGCCTCGACGTACAATGTAACCTTATGTTCCACACGTGCAAACTACAAGTTTCAGGTATGTACGGAAAAAATAACATATATATAAGCAGTCTTGTGGTGTTGTGGTAGAATGTGGACGTTCGAACCCTACTTACTACAATAACATGTTTTTTGTTTGTTTTTTTTTAAATTATTCATTATTTTATATCGTTAATATATAATTAATAAAATAAAAACCAAAAAAAAATATTGCAGTCGTTTTATATTTGCAATAAACTAGTTAAATTTTAGTGGAAATTGGACCATAAAATTGATGAGTTATGATTTCCTGTGAAAATGTCTTGTCCATTAAGAGTTCCAGTTGTATCTCAAAAACATGAAATTTTTATGGAGTCAGTACCTACGAAGTCCCAGAAACTAGTACCAGCGCAGACAACTTGCGATCATGACCCCAATTCCCCTCGATTATCCCCTCCCAGATCCGCTTTTAATATATCTATGTTCAATTAAAAACAACATAACCACTTCCTTTTTTTGAGTCAAGGGTCATAAGTACAGTCCGTTCATGTCTGCATACCATTTTATTTACATATGGATTACATTCTGGAATTGGTACAAAACATAAAATTATCTATTTCAGGGTGGTACTACGGCATCCTCGGTGGATTGTTAGGCACATACAACAACGAACAATACGATGACTTGCAGCTTCCGAACGGTACTTACACGGAGTCTGTTCCGTTACTCGGCCACAGCTGGAACATACTGCCTAAAGCCAACTCTACGCCCATAGACAATAAAGATTTGAAGAATGACACACAATGCGAAAAGTTTTTCATGAATAAAGTGTCGCCTTTGCATGCCTGCTTCTCTGTTGTAAGTATTAATTCGCAATAAAAGTGTGTGTTTTGCAGAGAACTTTGACTCAATATATTATTTGAAACACAACAAAGGTATTGAGTAGGTCTTTATGGGATTAATTTAAAAATATTTGACAGTACCAAAATTATGTTTTTGACTTAAAAGCTAATGATTTTATCTTGGCGCGGGGATGTACTCTATGGTTATGCCTACACAAGTGTTGTCGAATTCTCGTTTTTCAAATATTTCGTAACTCAATAAATTTATTAATGAAACACACCATGGCCGTACTAGCCCACTACGAGTTTGCACTTGTCTGTGCTTCATAAAAAGTTTAGCTGTATTTTTAAAATTCTTCAAAATAACAATCATATTTTTTTGTGCCAGATCTCAGCGCAGCCTTTCTTCGCGGAGTGCGTGTCGGGCGGGTCTGCGTGTGCGCTGGCGAGCGCTTACCACGAGCTGTGCCTGCACCAGCACGTGCCCACGCACATGCCCGACCACTGCCACCAGTGCGTATACACTCACTCACACTAGTCTAACTTAGTAGACCTCGATTACACCTACTCCATTAGTGTTTTTTTTTAATTAAAAATTACCGTGAATTGCATGAATATTCATGTAAAAGTTTTTAGGTTTTACTTAAGTTTGTACTTTATGGCGCCTCAACTGTTATGTCTTACTAGTTAGAGCACGAAAACATATTTTTTTGCGTAGATGGCGCAGTGGTAGCGTATGTGACTCGGTTTGATTCCCGGGTCGGACCAAATGTTTTTTTCGAAGATTTAGTGAAAAATATGTATGTCTAGTAACCATAGTACAAGCACTGCTCAGTTTGGCGTTAGCTAGATGGCGTTGCGTGTTTGATGTCCGGAATATTTTTTTCCTACAACTATTCAGTAGAACAGACAAAACTTTCTTTCTATATCTCGGTTTCAAATATATATAAAAATACTTTACTACTTTAATACGCCATAGACAACGTTTTAAATTACAAAAAAAATTACTAATCGGAAAAAGAAATTAACAACGAATAAAATTAGTGATCATCAATTTCGAATGTAAAGTATTTTCTCGTCGATTTTAGCTTAACAAATATGTACTTTGGCTCACAGGTGTACAACTCCACAAGGGGACATAATAGAAGAAGGTTCCTTCCACATACTGCAATATGTCCCAAATTCCACCGATGTAGTATTCATAATAGAAGCGCTATTCTGTAACAAGAACTTACGCAAGACTAAAAATATGGATATGTTCATTGAAGCGTTCGATATAAAGTTGCAAGCCAATGGCCTATCCGATAACAGGTAATATACTTTCTAAATTAAAATATCTCTAACATACTTATAGTCCAAACAAACAAACAACAACCCATAATGTCCCACTGCTGGGCTCGGGTCTCCTCTCAGGAGAGGGTTAAGGCCATACATCCCCACGCTGGCCAAGTGCGGGTTGGGGACTGGCAAGAATACGTTGTGGCTACGTAAATCTTGCCGTTGGATGTTTTTAAGCCGCCCGAAGGCCTCCAACTAAGCTTCACGACTGTTATCGTATGATAACAACCGGGACCGACTGCTTAACGTGACCTCCGAATCACGGAGACGCTCATCATGGTAACATGCCACTAGCGGTCACCCATCCAGGTACTGACCGCGCCATCGTTGCTTACCGCTTATAGTCCGTTTTGCCTTAATTCTTTCTTTGATCAGGTACGCGATAGTAGGCTTTGGCGGCCGCGGCGTGTATCGAAAACCACGTGCCCTCTACGTAAATAACAGGGTGTTCACCAACTCTATCGAAGTGTCGCAACACTTCGACAACTTTGTTATTGGTAAGTCGTTTTATATTAATAATTCGAAATAAACTGGCAATACTCGCGTCGTATAAAAATTGAAGATTAAAGAGATTTATTTTCAACTCATTTTAGAATTTGTTGATGCTGAGCCGAATTTGAAAAGAATATACGAAAAGTTAAAATAGATTTACAAACAAAAGAATTGGATGTTTGGTAGCCATCACATTAATTCCTATTTTATTTTATTTTCTAAAAAATGATAAAACATATATCACTTGTCATCATCATCCCGCCATTTTCCTAACTTTATTTGGTATCGGGGCAATGAATTTTCTACCTCCATTCTCTTCTATCATGTGTCAGTTCACTGTTTACTCCCTTCCTGGCCATATCCTCTTTTACGCAGTCCATCCACTTTTGCTTTGGTCGTCCTCTATTCTTACATCCGTCGCCTTCCATACTAAAAATTTTCTTAAATACATTTTGCTCATCTCTACGCATCACATGTCCATACCAGATTAACCTGTTGCTTCTATACTTCTCATCCACTAGTGCTACTTACAGGCTTAATAGTCATTCCTCACCTTATCTATTCTAATTACACCACACAGGCATCTCAACATTCACATATCAGGTACATGCAGGCGTCTCTCATCCGTTTTCTTAATTGGCCAACACTCAGATCCATGCTTTATCGATTCAAGATTCACATTCTGTCCATAATATTATTAATACCTTGTTTTCCACAGACAAGTCGGACCTAGTCCGGAGCAACCGCACAGTTCGCACGGACATGTTCCAAGCTCTGAGCTTCGCCACGCGCCTGCCGTTCAGAGCCGCGGTACCAAAAACATTCGTACTTATGCCCTGCTCCAGATGTGACTCTGCTTTCATGAGGGTAAGAGTTTACTATAATACTACATTCATGATTATAAATAGGCACTTTTTCAAAATGAATGTTTAAATTGCTGATCAATGCGAATTTGTTTTGTATATTAATTAAACCAGTAAACAGATAAAAAAAATTATTTCACCAATGGAAAGCAAATTTATCAGCTAGTAACATATTTTTCTTTTTACTACGATAACCTACATACATGAGGGCGGAGCTATCGATAAAAGCTAGATAACATGTTTAAATTCTGTTCACTTATTACTATAGTAATGTTTGAGGGTTAAATATCTTTCAAAATTCATAATTTTCCATATATATTTTGGTTTCGCTTTTGAATTTAGTTCATTTCCACAACATCATCATGATTGATCACAAAAATTAGTACATAAGG
Organism: Hyphantria cunea; assembly: GCA_003709505.1. Classification (NCBI taxonomy): domain Eukaryota; kingdom Metazoa; phylum Arthropoda; class Insecta; order Lepidoptera; family Erebidae; genus Hyphantria; species Hyphantria cunea. The sequence continues at coordinate 651,314 of PKRV01001177.1, forward strand.
GCGGCAGCTTTGTTAAAAATATACGATTTAGCCTCGTTTAGTCTCACTCATGGTTAAATATAATTTACAGCTGGACTACTCGACGATATTCCACAACCTGATGGAGAATTCTGTGACTTTGCATGTATTGATGGACGATGACTTCACACTGTCTAAGAAAAGAGCCGCTAAATACTTGTTTGGTGAGTATTTTCACTGATATTTGGTCCTTTCCTGCACCTTTAGTCAAACTTTATAGTTTTTATGCCTAAATTATATTTTCCATTCGTTTGACTTTTAAGAAAAAGAAAATATCACAATTTAAGCTCCAATTAATTTCAATATTATTGATCTTTTAGAAACAGACAAAATCACAATGTTATCTCCATTTGACGTAAACTTCAATTCATTCCTTAGAGCCAGAGAATCACACTTTTATCTTACTTTAACATAAAATTGAATTGACTCTTAAAAAAGAAGAAAAATAATTTTCTATATTTCTTTAGAAATAGATAATTCAAGTTAATTTCCACTTTACATTAAATTCAATAAAACTTTGCAGGCGTGGACAGCCAACTAGCGTATACAAACAAGGACTACGAGCGCTTGGTCGGGGACTCAGCACTCAAAAAACAAATTAAACTGCCCAAGGACAAGTTGGGACTATGTACTTCACTTGCACTAGAAACAAACGGTATGTACACACAATAATAACAAAATGTTTCATTTTCTTTACGCATATTTTATCTTTCTTTAGTTTAGTTTAATTTAAATTTAAAAAAAATAAGTATTCTTTATTTTCATATCTTATAGTATTGGCAGGGGTTTGTGGGTTAATCTACTCATATATGAGATGATATTAGATAAAAATTATTGAAATTAACTGCGATAAATATAATGACGCGTAAGTAGCAAGTGCTTTTGGTAATTTCTATACTTTATTTCTTGTATACTAGAAATGGCGAGATCGATTGCATTGATGGCGTAGTAGTTTAATTCATCTTAAGTCGGCTAAAGATGCCAAATGCCTAATGTTTCTTTCTTATTTATGTATATGCAGTTGACACGGGATCGGTTATCTCGTATTTTTTGCGCTCTTCAAATTCCGTATAGGAGAACACTTTGTGAGATTTATAAATTGATGTTTTGTGTGTTTTTTTTCGTTTTATGTGTGTTTGCATAATCTGCCGCGACATATTATATTCTGAAATATTTCGAGGTGTCTTTTTCAAATATATACATAAATTTATTTAATCATATTAAGTACTGCCCATGAGCAATACGGGCCACTAAATGAAGGGGAGTAGGAATAGCGTCTTTTTTTGATATTTTATGGGGGAAACACATACTGTTGCTTCACAATCGCCTATCACTAGAAAGTCGCACATAACAAAACATTTTCAATTTTACGCACACGTTGCATACAAATACAACAGCGAAATGAGTAGGTCCATTTGAGTTCATAGATTAATAGAAATGTTTAACCGTGTTGCTCTACGAGTACTTACTGTATGTCGAAGTAAATAGTTGTAGCACGTGTGGTTGTATCAATACGTATCTAAGCGTGTGGTCGTGCGCAGGCACGCTGTTCGCGGGTGCGAAGCTGCGCAGCGAACGTGCGACGGCGCGGCGCTTCTCCACGGTGTTCGGCGCGCGCGCCGCTGCGTCGTCGCCGCGCTGTGCGCACGCGCCGCGTTGCGAGTGCGCCGCCGCACGCCTCGCCTGCCGGCCCTGCGCAGACGCACGCGCACTCGTACGTACCCGCCGCCGCTACCTCCACTGCCGACGCTCATATCTCTACTCCTATACTAATATTATAAACAAATAAAGTTTCTCATAATATCCATAATCACGTAACAGTTTTGCGATATGCAAGTCATCCATAGATTTGTTCATAAATTACTACAATTTAAATAAAAAAAGTTTAATCTGGTCATTAAATGGGTATAAGTCGATTTTTTCCGGCTCTTGTTCTATTACGCATTCTTAATAGCTCACATAGAAGTTATAAAAATATAATGTTTTTTTTTTATTACAGCTCGAGTCATCGTTTTTCAACACGGAAGACATCGACGAATTAATCGACATGGCTATGGACCCACCCAGTTTGCCTGACTTCAGATGATACTTACATATCGTTTAATTTGATATACGTATATGTTAAGTTTTATCATTTAGCTGTCACTTCATTTTGAAATTATTTGTATGTACGACGATATTCCACTAACGTGCTTTCCGTGGTGATTGGTGGCCATTAGAAGGTAAATGAGATATACGTCTACCTATTGTGAATCTAGCTCGCTTTTTTTATTAAATAAAAGAAATAACATTTACTTAACTAGTTCTCTTTGAGTTCAAATTTAATGTGACGGTAAATAATAAATTCGGAGAAAAAAAACATCGAAGGTAATGTAAACGATACAGTTTTTTTTTAGTTTTCGGTGTTTTTTAACTAAATAAGGAAATATTAAAATTATATTAAAAGAGCATAGTTATTAAAGAATACGTCACTAGTATATTCTTAGCCCCTCAAACTAGAGCTGATATTTAATTAAAAATGAGTATAAAATTATAGAATTATGAAATTATTAATTTTAAAATTAAAAGCCGCTTTTAAGGTTCTTGAATAAATTAAAAATGATGCTGTTGTACTAAAGATTAATAGGCCAAGTAACTTTCGAAAGTACAGGTGGCGCTGTAGTCAAATAATTTTGTGAAGAGCAAAGACAATTTGACGGTAGGTTTTTAACACACATTATGAAATTAAAAGATGATGAATAAAAACAAATTGTACAGGTTCTAGCTGAATTCTGATAGATAAAATTATACATTTGGTATTAGTTTGTATATTCGGTGTAAGTACACAATAAGTGTGTTATACTTCGCAGAGCAACACAGACCCGCTTTCCGGAGGAAAATAACTATGGCTTTTTTCCGGATACAAAACAGTCTGTAATTTTTTGCGAGGGGGAAGTCTTCACACATACACGTTTTTAACTCACAAACAAAAGCAACCGCCTGTCACTACAAACTCACTCATAGCGAACAAAAGAAAACACACAAACTCATTCTGTGTCATAACAGTGTAACGCGTAGGCCCATTTGGGCTTATACTTTACAGAGGGGATGCATATGGCTTCTTCCTACCGTGTTGCTCTATAATTATATTTAGTAGAAAACTAAAAAAAGTATATAAAGTGTAGCTAATAATATTGTATTTAAATTAAATAAATGTACTATGAATTATATGTCAAGGTGATGTAACTTAATATAATATTAATCAGTACTAATCATCGTCAATACTAAGTTCGGATGTGTACATATATAAGTAGTTTTTATATAGACTTGTGACGCCATAGTACTGTCACTGGAAGTCGCCAATTTTTGTACAAAGTTAGGTGAAATGCATGTAACTTAATCTTCACTTATTTAACAGATCAATATTGTAGAATTGAATAAAATATTTTTAGAATAAAATAATTTGTTTTATTTACAGTTTTTAGAAACAAATCAAGCCAATTCTTTGACTTAGTTGCGCTGTTGAACGACTATTAGGGCGCGTTCTCACTGCCGCTGTTGTGATGATCAATTATATTTATAGTTGCACAACTGTCATCTCTAAATCTTCCCGTTATATTGACTGTTTATCGCCACTGTGACCTCAAAATATTTTATCGTTTAGATGTTCTCTTGGGTGTAGCAAAAATAAAGACGTAAAGGCGACGTAGACGTGAACCGTAGTTGACAGCGCCTTTCTTTTCAATATATCAATAGTGTGTATGACAAAATTTCAATCACTTTTTTAAAGATAATAACTAAATACCGCATAACAAAACGATAGTCATTTCACCGCAGACGATAAGTCAGTAAGATATTGTTTTGGAGTTTGGGTGTTTTTTGTATAAAATATGTATGTATTTGACGGTAGTCGTACTGTATTCCAGCTGCGAGAGACGGCGACTGGATGGCGCTAGTGGAACGTGCACCGGACGCAACGTTTGAAAAAGTATTTAGACGATTTAATTTTATATCGATTATATGGATTTACCGTGGGAGAGCCACGCTTCGGCATGAATGGGCCGGCTCGACCGGAGTGATACCACGGCCTCACAGAAAAACGGTGTGAAACAGCGCTTACGCTGTGTTTCATCGAGTGAGTGAGGATACCGGAGGCCCATACCCCAATCCAACGCCCCCTATCCCCCTCACCATCCCCTTTCCCCCCAGGCCGCCATAGTGTGGGTCACCATGCTGCATTGTTCTTTTTCGCATTGAGGATGGTGACCACNCCCCTCACCATCCCCTTTCCCCCCAGGCCGCCATAGTGTGGGTCACCATGCTGCATTGTTCTTTTTCGCATTGAGGATGGTGGCCACCACGCTTGGATTCTGCTCATGCTTTCCATCAGGCAAGGCAGAGTCATTTTGGCAGCTTAAATATATATAAAAAAAAAAAAAATTATATATATGGCTCAAAACACTTGGATTCAAACTAGTAAAATATTGTGACAGTACCCCTCCCTAAGCGACCGCCTTTATAACGAGCTGCGCTTTTGAGACGGCACGCATTTCGAACGATTGCGTCCTGGTGCACGGACCACTGTCTCTCTACAGTCAGTACTGCACGATTATTAGACGTGGAATGTTATCTCTGATAATTAGTACTATCTTTATTGCGGTTGGTACGTGGACCACTGTCCCTGACAGTCAGTACTGTTCTAAGTGACCGCCTTCATTGCCATAGTAAGATGTTTAACTTATCCTACACCTTTGTTAATTTCCTAGGTTTAGGATATTCTGATTTATTTGAGTTATTAAAATAAATTCTGTATATTGCCATATCTAACTTTTACTTCTTATGCCTGGGCCTAACCCGACATATTTATAAAAGAAAGTATATATACGTATTCTATTAGTCAATCCATTTGTCACTTTACAAGCTCTGCTTAGTTCAAATCTAGATGGCGTTGTATATCAATGTCTGAACTATTTATTTAAATATAAATGAATCAAATATTAACAAAACATTTTTATTGTCTACTAAACAAGTCTTTTAAATCTTAGGAAACTAAGAATCACAATCAACTAAAACTATTAATAACATTAAATATAGTGGGGTAATTGCACAACATGTTTACATAGATATGATTTGACATAATCTATTAACGTATGTGCCATTCTCGGTCATACAAAGAGAGAGGTTCTATATTTCTACTTCCTTGAGTATAATCTGTGTAATACAGCTCAAACAAAAGCATACTTCAGCGCCATCTACCGAAGACACGCCGAACTATGGAGTAACTAATCCTGTATCGCAACATAGGAATGCTCGCACCGATTAACATATATACAAGCTTCCAATATTAAGCGTGGGGCCGCGGCCCGCCAGGCACAATCACTTTGCCTGTTGGAGGATCCTCCCTTTATGTTTGAAGGAAAATGACACCCATTCCTCCACAAATCAAAACATTGTATTATTGTTCAGTAAATTAATTATAGCTACACCTTCACAATTTATTTGTTTTGTAATTATTTAAATATATTTTATAACAATAATTTCACAAGTTTTCGCCATTGATTTAATCTAAAAACTGTTATTCATCTGACTATGTTAGTTAATCTGAGGTTATGACATCAGAAATCCTTTAATAAATATATCTATACATACATAATGGAGCTCTGGAAATTGAAAACATAGTTAAAATAATAGTATTGAAACATAAAATCAAAAAAAATATTTTTAACAATATAATAATTTATTTTGTTGTTCTCGCTGATTTAAAATATGCCTATGTTTGAAATTAAGATGTGTGAACGGATATACAAAATTACTTATACAACTTATAAGCTGCCGCCACACTAAGTACAACAACGGCAACTGCTGAAACCTTGTACAGCAAACTAACCAACACCTTATTTTGTCCTCCGACTGAGTTCACTATGAGATTATTCATTACAAACACCGTATTACTCTCTTCGATAACGGCTGTTTTCTCCTCCTCAGTCATCGTTTCTGCGATTTCGTTCATAGCCCGCCTGAAGTCCTTTTTTAGTTGACCGATATCTACACCGGTAAAGTCTGTAACTTTGTCGGTATATGTAGTTTGTTTTGCGTTATCTGAAAATACATACAGTGATTTGATATTTCTTTAAGTTTTCGATTTTTAGATTACTTATGTTCTTAAATATAAATAAATTTAAACAGCACAAAATAGGAAGTACAATAAAAATGATCAACTAAATTGATATTCCGATTTCTTCAAATTGCTTAAAAATACAGAGATGTGAAACTTTGTGTAACAAGCTTTGACAATATTGACACCCATTTTGTAAGCTTAGCTAGCTCTATTGTACGATTGGCCTAGTAGTTTGTTGGTCGCCACGCCACTTACTACTGCGCTGTTGTGGGTTCAAACTTCAAACCCTACATGGAACAACACTTAGGGTGATCCAAAAATTGTTGCTCTGAGTCTGTATGATCTTTGTATCAGTTTTATGCATGTCTGTTTAGACCCCCGCGAAACAGGATGTGTGAGTATATAGTATCCTGTGTCGCGGGGGGTGTGGATGTGTGTATGAGTATGCGGGAGTTGTTTTTAAAAAAGGAAAAGGGAAAAAAATAAAGGTTCAATAAAAATGTTACCTTCGCCAAACATCCTCCGTTTCTTAGCCAGAATCTGTCCACCACTGAGGAGTCCTAGGTATAAGTGATAAACATACGCCAGCAGTAACTGTGGGTTAGACCTTTCAAGCTCTTGCAGGTGCTCAATGTAGTTCTCTAGTGCCATGCTCTTTGGTGTTGAACTCCAATTATCGCCAAGGTAGTGTGCAAGGTCTTCTTCAAAAGCTTTCTTTCTGTAATAAGTAGTTAGGTTACTTTATCTAGTGCAAGGGAATTGTAGTAGACAGAAGACCATGTTTGACTGTTCTGTTTTGACTCTATAATAGGCTAGCGATCCTGAATGTTGTGGCCAGAGGTAGAGGGTTTGATTCCCACTTAAGACAAATAATTGTACACAGAACATGATGGTTTATTAAATATTTGCGTTTAGCTAATCTATGATGTACATGTTCTAAAGAGCGGGGCTCATAGCCCAGTTGCACTCGGTGATTAGAAACAATCACCGAGGGCAATCAACGACGGCGCGGTCAGTACCTGAATGGGTGACCGCTGGTGGCATGTTACCATGAGCGTCTCCGTGATTCGGAGGTCACGTTAAGCAGTCGGTCCCGGTTGTTGTCATACGATAACAGTCGTGAAGCTTAGTTGATGGCCTTCGGGCGGCTTAAAAACATTCAACGGCAAGATTTACGTAGCCACAACGTATTTTTGTCAGTCCCCAACCCGCACTTGGCCAGCGTGGGGACGTATGGCCTTAACCATCTCCTGAGAGGAGACCCGAGCCCAACAGTGGAAATTATGGGTTGTTAATTGATTGATTGATTGATAGATATAAAAATTCATTCTAATATTATAAATTCAAAAGTAACCCTGTCTGTCTGTTATGCATTCTTAGCTAACCTGCTGCACCGATTTTAATGAAATTTCTCAAGAAATTACTTTGATCCTGGAGGAATCCATAGACTACTCTTACAGCGATAACAGCCATAAACTCGGGCGGAACCGAGGGTAAAATTCTACTAATACAATAGACGCGAAACTTTGTAAGTACGGATAGATGTTTGTTACCTTTCACGTAAAAACTACTGAATGTATTGTAATAAAACTTAACAATAATATAGCTTATACATCGGGAATCACACCTGGGCTTTATTTATTAAGATACAATTCACACAATATCTTTGTACCGCAGGTAACTCCGCGAAGCTCAGCTAGTCTAGTATAATATAAAAAGGCACTCATGAGAAAATGTACTTTTGGTCATTTGTCTAGTTAAACTTCCAATTCAACAACATAAATATATACATGTAAGCATGTATTCTAGTAATATTATTCATGGTTATGAAAGTAAATGTAAGTAAGTTCAGGGTAATTTATATTACTGCAAATCCATTCATAAAGATTAAATTGCTGTGATATTAAAACTTTATCTGTGTTTTATGTTATTTTAAACTGTAACTCTTATCCAAAGCAGTAATATAAACATAAGATAAAAATATGTTACAAACCTGTATAGTATTTTATTAATAAATAACTTATCAAACGCAGGCATATTGAGCCTGGCCTTGGCATCTTCTAAGTAAGCAAAGACATGGTAGAATATAAATAATCCGCCGCCCCACACTTGTTCATCTCTGAGAGCTGCAAAAAGAAAATGGATTGTTGGTGTTCCGATTGAATACATAATAAACTGTTAGGAAACCCATATCATGCAATTTATTAGTGTATGACTTCCTAACGTCTATATTTTCTTGATGTGGAAAACAAGACAAGAAACAAAGCAAGAATGACTGAAAGGTGAAAACTTGTAAAGAATCGTCTGATGTATTCTTAGAAGTTCTTCCATAGTTCAATGTCAATATTAGATTTTATAATCATAAATCGATTCATAAGCTAAGGAAGTTGGCACAATGATGATAATATAATAAAAATGATTTGATACAATTTAATTTTGCTGCAATTTGCATTGAAAAATTAATTACTGAAACAGTACTCGGAAATCACCATATTAAAATCTACTCCTTATTAATTATCTGTAGTTTTATAGTCTATATATATTGCAAAAATAAATGCAGGTAATAATAATAATAAATATTTCAGACATAGATGTCCTTGTTAGAACACACAACGCCATCTAGTCCCAAGCCAAGCAGAGCTTGTGTTATGGGTACTAAACAAGTGGTAAACATTTTTTTGGTAAATACACACGTATTATATATAGAAAACACCCAAACTCAGAAACAAATACTTGCAGATCATACAAATATATTTAATCTGACCCGGGAAACGAACTTGAGACCTCAAGCACAGCATTCGCATACGCTACCACTGCTCAACCGAGGAGTCAGTTTACAGGAATAGATTAAGAAATTCATTACATCTGAAATACATGCATATTATTGTAAAGTTATAGGATAATTTCAAAGACTTCCATGCAAAGCCAGGCCCAGTTGCTAGTTAGTAATAAGATTGTTTAGTTTCTAAGGCTAACTATAATCTCTATTTTTTACACTTGGTGCAAACAACAGTTAGTTTCAGCTTTCTATAATTTAAAATTAGAACACACAATTAGTAAAAGACTTGTATAGAATGTGAATGTTGTGTTCTATGCCTGGCTGCACAATTATCTTTAATATAATATGCAGTTATTTCTCTAATAAAAGTAGGCTTGTTATTATGTGATGACTCATTTTTCTTTCCAGAATTATTGTTTAATATAAGAATGAGATGTTATTTTTACGTAATTGCTTGGTTTGCAAAAAAATATGATAGTATCATACGAACACAATCTAAAAAATGAATCTAAAACTGCATTCAAAACCATTTAACAGACAATGAACTGAATAGCTATAAATATCACTTGACAATGGAACGGAAAGCCGGTGAACTACGTCCAAGAAACAAAATCTATGCAAAAAAAATGCAACATAGCATTTCGCGGAGGACTTGGGTAAACCTCTGGCACGTTTTGAAGCATATTAACTAAATATTATCTCAAATACTTACAGATAGCGAACTTAGCGTTAACTAAAGCATCGCTGATATTGTGTATTTTCCTTGTTGCTTTACGCATGCGAGTCGAAAAAAGATTCTCGGTTTCCGACATTGTTAAAACCTTTGCACTCAACTAAACTTCAATAATGGTAAATTATGTACTTAATGACAAACAAAGTGATGCATTGAGTTGAGGACTTGCAAGTTCAATGTAAGTCAAAACTGAAAAGCAGTAATCACAAATCACACACAAAGCAGTTTTAGTTTTTTGTTCATTGAATTGTCACTTAACCCTTCCAATGCGTTACGTTTATTTCGTCTATTTTAATGATGAAATAAGAAAAAAAAACTAACTAGATTTTTTACCGCTGTCAAGTCAGAATTTATGAAATATGTGTAAAACTTAAGAGATACAGAACATATTTTCATTCGAGTTCTTTCTTTTAAAGAAATGTCAATTAAAAATAGTACTCCGTCTGCTGTAGCATATTTATGTCAATCGTTTTAATACTTATTTTTGTATTAGTGTCAACTTTAAGGTCATTTCTGACAGTAGGCATTTTCTTGCAAAATTTAATTACAATTATTTATTATTTCAGGTAAAAATATTATTCATTTATATATCTTTATTGTACCTATACATCCAAACTTACAAAGTTAAAACAGAGGATGAGTCACAAATATGGAAATGATTCAATAGGTGGCAATAATATATTGTTAAGGTAATATATATATATATTGTTAAAGTCACTTATCTATCACATAAGAATACAGCCCCCATGCAACACGCTCCCTTCTTTGTCAGTTTATTAATTTGAACCCACATACTTCAAGGTTTTCGTGTCTCGTAGGGCACGTTAAGCAGTCAGTCCTGGTTGTCATGAACTCATTAATCATCTATTATAGCTATCGCTATAGGGAAGTCCGTGCCCTAAAATATTAACTATTAAATCAGCCTTCAAATTAAATTTACCCTCAGGGTTGCAGAAGTCCGATGCCAGTCACTCTGATTAAAAACTGATATTCGTGAAAACTGAAACCGGTTGAACTAGTAACCAACCCAAATAATATTGTGGATAATAATAATAGGAAGGCTAGGAAAATGATGATCCATCAAGTATTTTCCCATAGGTCATTATAAAAATTAGCGTTTTTAATAATAATATTAGTATTGGTGAAACAATATGGTTATGTTCATAGTTTAATATTGTGTAAAACCATTTATAGAGGTTTAAAGTCATTTTAAGACGTCTATGATAATTGTAGGGTTAACGAATCAGCTGTTTCTTTGACATAAGCACAAGTCTAAAAACACGTTTAATTTTTGCAATTTCATTTTTAAAGTGTTTTTCTTATGGATATCCTTGTGACAAAATAATTTAATTTAAGAATTTCAATGATGCATATATAGAAGAATTTATTTTAACTTTAAAATGTGGCATTTAAAATTTTTTACGACTCAAATTTTTATGTCATATTTTGAATCTGCGGTTTGCACGGTGTTTTCTGTGCAGTTAGTAATAATGATTAAATTGTGAGTACAATACATTGTAGAGTCAATTATTACAGTGTCATACAAAATAGAACACCGGCTTCTTAAGTATAACTTGACCTTTTCTGCACACAGTCTGATAAAACAAATAGTTGAAAAGGATTGGAATTATGGCTGAGGTCTACAAAATAAAGGTATATTGTTATTTATTTTAAATACGTACGTACGAAGTTTTATTTTTATTGCAACTTTAGTGAATAACTGTAATTAATAATTCTTTCGTAATATTTCACGCTGTTACATCATTTATAATTAAAGAAATTTGATAGTTTTTGAAAAAAAGTATTTAATGAAATTGTTTACTTTCGTTGATAACCTATCAGTTTGATTTTGACATTTCACGGATTACGGGGATTACCTAACCTCACAAAAGTAATAAATTTGTAAGCGATGGCTTATGACTTAAAACAAGAAGAAGACGTAAAGGAATACATAGAAAACCTCGGTATAGAATACCGATTTGGTTGTTACAAAGAAAAAAAACCCGAAGTATGTCATCTTTTGGGAGATTATTTGGAAGCTATTAAGAAAGATTTCGAGAAAGCTGCAAAGGTGTACAAAAGCAACTGTTTGGATTATAAATTTGGGAAATCATGCCTAAAGTTCGGGAACTACACTTTAATAGGTCGGGGGAGAGACAAAGGCGACGCTTTGGAGGCATTGTCTTACTTCGAAAAGGGATGTGATTACAACGAACCTGGCGCTTGTCTTCACGCAGGGATGCTACTTACTGCTACTGGACCTGGGGTTAACGTTAAACGAGATGTTCCTAAAGGTATGTTTTCATATTCCTTCACTGATTTCATAAGGTAAAAGATTATTTATTTTGCTAAACTTAGCCTAAAAAGCCTAACCAGCCTGCAGTAGATATAAAATTTGAAAAAAAAATAGTTTCGTAATGTAACCTGTTTCGGCTTACCGTTTATAAAGTCACCCAAATTGCACTTTTTACACCCCTAACCTGAAACCACATCCGAATTTCAGATCATCTTTGTTTTTATCCAAGATTATGATTCCATAGAAAGAAACACTGATCCTGGTAACTTTGATTCAGTTGGGTTCAGTTTCAGTTCCTAGTTTCTGACGTGCATGATGTGTTGAAGTAGATTTTTACTATTATTTGCTGTGTATCATAATTTTTCAATAATAATTTGCATTACATCAATCTATTATATTATTGTTCTAGGCTACAATTATTTGAAGAAAAGTTGCGACCAGAATGATGAAATGGCTTGCCACTATCTCTGTGGAATGTACCTGACAGGTGTTCCTAAAAATGTAGCCGAGTACAACCCCCACAACCCAGAAAAAAACAAAAACTTGGAGTACCTCATAAAGCCTGACATGAAACAAGCATTTAATTTTGCTAAAAAGGCGTGTGACCTTGGGAACATGTATGGATGTGCGAATGTCAGTATGATGTACAAAAAAGGTGATGGGGTTGAAAAAAATCCTGAAGAATCCAAGAGATATTTTGAAATTGCACAAGCTCTACAAAAAGCTCATGAAACTACAAAAGAGATAAAATTCCAACAAGGTTTAGATGGCAAATAGTATTATGTACAATGTGAAGATTGCATTTATTTATGTTTGAGAGTTAGGTGTAGTGTTTGAAACCAATCAGTGTACAAATAAAGCTAATTAATATTATTGTTATGAAACTTTTTTTTAATTTAATCCTTTGACATGCAAGTGTTATTCAATATATTGCCATTAGTATTGATGTTATTGTGTTTATGTTCACATCTATTTGGTTTAAATTAGGTACACTAATGACTGCACGGTTAGCCTAGTGGTTTTAACTGTTCGGCAAGTGTTGTGGGTTCAAATCCTATTTTTGAGTTCTGAGTATGGGTGTTCTTTGTGTCCATTTCATATATGTTTGTAAAGTCCCTCATGATACAGAATAAAATATTCCTAAAGCGAGAGTTGTATAGTAAAAAAATACACTCATAGTAAGCTTAATATAGATTAATTTCATATGAGAAGTAATTCAGACAACACTTTCAGTTATATACTGGGTTAGTCACATAAAATAGTATTTACCGGTCGAGAATCGAACCTAGAACCTCGACATTGTGATGGGCCAGTCCTTTCAACCGGCTGAACCGTTTAACGGCGCGTGGCGCAGGAGAAGTGATAACAGGAGCTCCGGCGAAGCGGCTACATCGTGTTGACCTCACTTGCCTCAAGATATTGTTCGGGATCACTGTGCATCCTCTGTACCTATTTATAGATATTAGAAACTAGTGCATAATACAGTCCGCTTTCTATTTTAGTCTAAGATCATCGAGATCTTGACAAATAACGCATCTGATATTTTGTTCTGTATTTATGTCCACGATATAGCAGAGTGTGTTACTTTGTTGTAAACTGGTCTTAACCAAAACTTTAAAAAAAGTGTGTGTGTACTTATGTTCATGCGTTAGAACTTATACTTCTTTGGCGTAATAAGATAAAAATTTGAGAAACTAAAATGTTAACTAAAGCTAACTTCGGGGTGTCGGTTTTTCGTGACTGTGTGCGGGCGCATCTTAAAAATTTACTCTCATCACTTTTCCCTAACGCGCCAAAAGAAGTATAACTTCAAAACCACACAAAAAACCGACAAGAGTGAGGTTTACAAAAGAAGTGACCTCCGACCTCTGCTGACTGTTCTCTGTCCTCTGACTGGCTTATAGTAGGTAGTAGTATCACGTTCGATAAACCGAAACCTTTTATCTAATCGGCATCTACAAAGTTCGATTCTCATAAATAGTTGACCTTTTAGCTTCTTATAAAATAACCTCTATACCAATTTTTAATTAATACTATGAAAAAGAATCAAAGCTTAAGTTATGTTTACAATTGTACAGATTGGCATTATCGGCGGATCAGGGTTCGACGACCCAACGTTATTCGAGAATCCAGTTGAAAAAGACGTAACCACGCCTTTTGGTAACCCATCAGATGTGCTAATTGAAGGCACAATCAAGGGAGTTCCATGTGTGATACTGGCTAGACATGGAAGGAAACATCAGTATCAGCCGAGGTAACAATTTTTGCGTAGGAACATTTGAAATATCCTTGGTCATTTAGTCATTACTTATCCATTTGAACAGACTGCATGTATATAAGCTGCCTTAATTGCTGCACAATAGATAAGTTCTTCAAGGAGACTTCCGGCATATGGAGACGTCAGACGAAATGATCTGATTAAATGTAATGGTATTTCCTATTCTACGTCATTATCATGCAGCGGGAAATTGGATGACTAGTTTCTTGCCAGCCAGCCACCGGAGCTGAACGGTTGATCAAAAAGTTACGTCAATTTTATAGATTTTTCTCGTAATCAAGTGAATATTTGATGTGAAAACTCAATACATTCTACTATTATTATAAACGCGAAAGTTTGTAACTATGGATGGATGTTTGTTACTTTTTCACGTAAGAACTACAGAATGAATTTTAATGCAACTTTACTATAATATAGCTATATATTGAAATAACACATAGGCAACAATTTATAAAGATACAATACATACAATATCTTTGTACCGCGAGGCTCAGTTAGTAATAATATAAATGATGACGTACAAAATGTTTGATTCCTTTGATCAGTGAGGGAGCTCGGTTATGGTACAAAGCAGGCAGATTACTGATAATCGTCTAATCTTCGGAGTTTCGGGTTTAAATGTCAATGTGAGTCGCTGATAATAACAGTTTTTTTTTTCAAATAAAATTATAAAATCTCGGCACATCCTACATTATCATCATCATCAACAGCGTTTATTAGTCTTATGCTGGTCGTAAGCCTCTTAAAAAGGAGATTTTGGTCTAGTATATAATATAGCTTATTTAAATTTATTCTTCTCTTTGCGAAAGAAACCTACGGGATGAATACGGGAGATAATACTCCATGTTTTTAATCTGTCACCAAATTTAATAGTATTAGAATACCTACCTATATTTTCCAAGGCGATGTCTATGTTCAGTCGTGGACTGTTTAAGGCTGTTGTGATATGAAACATTTTTAAGGGACTTCAAAGGAGGTTCTTAATTCGAAAGTTCTTTTTTCTATTAGTTGCTTCAGGACTTTCGAGAGGGTGAACTGATTTTGATGATTCTTTTTTATTTGAAAGCTGGTGCTTCCCGTGGTTTCCCATTTTAATTTGGCCTAGTTCTTGAAGTGGGTTTTTTATATTTTTTTTTGTTTGTAACATACTTATTCTTTGTACAGTGACGTGAACTATCGCGCTAACATTTGGGCGCTGAAGCAAGTAGGATGTACACACATTTTGGCCACCACCGCGACAGGATCTCTTCGAGAGGAATACAAACCAGGGGATTTGGTGATATTGGACGATTTTATTGACAGGTAAGTTCTTGTCCTACTTATTAAAAATTCTACTCTGGAACGGTAATGACATAACGAAAGACGAATCAAATAAAGCATGAACTTCAAACTGCATTTTTTCAGATGGCAACGCACTTATGACTCTTGTGTTACTGGCAACACCGAGGTATGTTTGCCCGTCTGCTCGTGTGCCCCTAAAAACACAGCATTAGTGTACTTATTCATACGTTAGATGTCTAACATAAATGGAGGGTCGCAACAAAAATGCATACCCAAGAACGACACATAAAATTTGTCGCAGTTACAAACTTGGCAGTATATAAGTAATAATAGTTCCAAACAGCAAAATTATCGCACCTAGTTTATTTACTCGGTAGACCTAGTTTGTATGAATGAGGTACCAATCTGTACGTACAATGTTCAAACTGTGTCAATTACATTAGTCTTATATCGGTCTTGAACTTTGACTTCCATACATTGTGGCGTCTAAAAGATATGTTCGTTTCAAGATTACTGAACCGCATGTAGAATGATATGTTCTCTATGGTCGTATTTATCATTCTTTTTAAGTCGCTGCGACCGACACTTGCCAAATGTATATGTATGTTACAAACGCTAAAGTTAATTCTTATTGAAGCACCGTTAGATATACATAAATGTCCTTCTGACTTAGAAGTCAGTCAAACGTAGTCTGGGAACGTTTATCGACAATACTGCAAAATACTATAAATTACATTAACCTAGTACATGTATTCAGTAGGTATAAAGCGTTTTTAATTAAAGTTCTAAGACACTACGGCCTTTACTCCTCGTCGTATAAACCTCATTAAAGTTAAAATTCTTATCGACTGTTTTTCGTAACATGCGATAAGAAACTTGTTCTAGTTTACGATTATTTAGCGTGACTCCTAGCATGATAATAAAATAATAATAATAAATATTTTCGGACATTTTAACACAAAACGCCATCTAGTCCCAAACTAAACAGAGCTTGTACTATGGGCACTAGATAACTCATATTAATACATATATACTTTTTTTGTAAATGCATACATATTATACATTGAAAACACCGAAACTCTGAAAGAAATATTTGCAGATCATACAAACATTTGGTCCGACTCAGCAATCGAACCCGAGGCCTACACATACAAAGGCAACTAAATCACAAAATAATTGTAATAACTAGTTACCAATCATTCTGTACAGATTTTGAGCCTCACACCATTAGGGAAAATATTATTGCGTCATCGAACGTAAACAACTATACCACTAAAATGCTAAAAATATTTGTACCCCCTCCTGCCCTGCACCTTTTAATTTTTGTGAATTGTGAAAACCAGTAAAATTTTATAATTCTCATATTACCCGATGTTTGTTTGTATCGTGCATGTAGATTATTAAACAAAACATAACACTCACACCCAAGCTAAAGAAATATAGGTTTTAAGAGTGTTTCATGTTTGTTATTGTACCTATACCTAGTTATGTTCCTAACCCCTCAGTTTAGCAGAGCCTTAAACTTACACGCTGCGGTAGAGCCCAACGCGGCACTTTTCTTATCAGTCGGCCCGCCCGGGCGACTTGTTATTGTAACTGTAAGACAGTTTTAAGTTTCTATTGTATTAGAATTAATTAATAAATATGTTATTTGAGCAGTCTTACATCAAAATCTGTGAGCTCGGGTCGTAAATAGTAAAATCTTATTTCGATTCTCTAAATATTAATTTTTATTTCTATTTTTAAAAAGAAAATTTGTCGCTCCCGGAATAACTACCCACTGTTTTCTTATGTGAATAAATAAAAAACAAAACTGTAAAACTTTATTAAAGGTATTTGTGAATTAAAATATTTTGTTCAGAACATGGGGACGTAAATGCACCTTCTACGACCGCACGGAGAATGGCCCAAAGGGTGTCTGCCACCTACCAATGCACCCGGCATTCTGCGAGAAGGCGCGTAATGCGCTGCTCACTGCAGCAAGGTCCAAGGGGTACTCGTGCCATGAGACCGGAACAGCTGTTGTTATCCAAGGCCCTAGGTACATAACTTAGTTTTTTTTAAATTAATATTCTTCATTATTTAAGTTGTTCATAGCGATGATTACTTATTTATACTTATATGTACAAGTTATCCAAAGGTTTACATGATCTTCGGATTATGAGGTACCCTCTCAAATAAAAGAGAATGTAAAAATTGATTCATAAATGGCGGGAGTTTATAAAGAAACATAATAAAAATTATATGACTATTGAGAACCTATACCATTTTTTAAGTCTCCTGTAACACTATCTATTTTTACCATTCTTTTTATCAATACAGATTCTCAAGCAGAGCTGAAAGCTTGATGCACCGCCAATGGGGTGGCCATCTCGTTAACATGACTACAGTCCCTGAGGTAAGCATATCTTCTTAATCATACAGCATTATCCTCGTCAACTATTAGACTGTAATGGTTGGCGCTTCTGTAGGACGTCCACAGGCCAGGTGGAGCGATGATTTGCGCGGGACGGCTGGCAGGAGCTGGATACGGCTTCTCGTATCATAGATCGAACTAAGTGGCGTGAAATTGGAGAGGCCTTTGTCCAGCAGTGGACTGCGATAGGCTGATGATGATGATGATGATGGTTGGCGCTTCTATGGCTTACGTTCAGCAGTGGAAGGCAATAAGCTGGTGATGGTCGACTGCTGACCGAAGACATTCCTCAAGAAGCGTATCTCGTATATCTTGTTAATAAATATTACGCAAAAAGTTACTTTTAAATTGGTTGTATTAAAATCATGTTTTTAACTATGGTTTTGATCTACCTTTATATTATATAGCCCTTTTTTATTCATTTAGGTGGTGTTGGCTAAGGAAGCTGGCCTCAGCTACGCAGCTGTGGCACTCGTCACCGATTACGATTGTTGGAGGGAAAACGAAGTTTCTGTAAGTATTCATAAACTTTTTTATAGTGCGATAAGAAAACGAGTCTGCCATCTTGCAAATCAAGACGCAAATTTAGAGTTATTAGCTGTCGTATATTTTTTTATCTTTCACACTTTTGCAACAGTATCCGAGTAGTAGTATGTATCATATAGTATAATGTTTTACAATGCATAATAATCCAAACATATGAAGATTTAGCATGCAGCTAGCAAATCTAGCAGTTTGAATCCCGAAGCAGTTTGAAGTCGGGCCAAAAAAATTTACTGAGTTTTTATATTCCAAATTTCTCTTCAGTCGTATTTGTTCGTTTTATCGGATTACAAGAGTGAGGGAACAGAGAGTGCGCGTGTGTTAGCGCACACTCTTGTGCACTATTATATCTCCTGCGTAGTTGACTAATCTTCGTTGAGACTGGCCTAGAAGTACATCAAATTTATTATCATAATCTCAATCCACAGAGCCGTATTATTTAATATTTTTTAGGTATCTGTAAGTGAAGTCCTGGCGATGTTCAGTAAGAACGTGAAGAAAGCGGCCGATGTAATCATAGATGCTGTTCAAATTCTCGCTGCGGATTCTCAACATGACTACTTGACTGCTCATAAGGTGTGTTATAAAATTAATAGCTATCTAAATTAATAGATTATCTTTAATGCTCATGAACATCAAAATAAAAACCCAATAGTGCGGCTGCAATCATCGAATCGGATCAGCGTGAATTTATAATCTATAAACGATATGCTGGGTGTTGTTATTTTAAATCTTGTACACAGGATTTTTAAAATTTAATTGGATAATTCTTTTTTTTTATATGTTCGTCATTGTTAGGAGGTTTGTGTAGAAAAAAAATAAAGATAACCGGAAAGTTTTTTTTTTTGTCCGCGGCTGTGCACTGCATGTGAGAAACTGGCACGAGTTCAATTAATAACATTTTTCAGAAATGTAGAAAATATCTACGAAAGCAAAATGTGGCGGTACGAAGTTCACCGGGTCTGTAGTTAATAATATTACCCGGTATGAATTACTCAGCCGCGTGGGGATCGTTTTTTGTTTTTGCGAAAGACGGTCCCCATTTCATGTCATCCACATTTTTTATATTTTTTATCATTAATTCCATCACGACGAAGACTTGAAGACTCGAAGACTTAGAATTGAAGACTTGAAATACTTGACATTGGCAGAAATAGCTGATCCGGCTGATTGCCATTCATCAAAAGAAGAAGAAGAAGTACTCAGCCGCGTAATTTGACCGTAATCCTTTTCCACGACACACGATCAGAACTATCCGTACGGCTGTCCTAGGACCGGATCGAATCCTTTCCCATTCAATGCGATGGGAACAGTAGAACCCGTCCTTTAGTGAATGGCAACAAATAACTGATTAAAACCGAGAGTCAAGTGTGAGTTTACTTCACACTCACTCCATTGTGGTAGCGAATGCGACTGCTGTGCAAGAGGTCTCGGGTTCGATTCCTGAGTCAAATATTTGTTTCGGAGTTTGGGTGTTTTCTATGTATAATATGAATGTATTTACAAAAAAAAGTATATAAGTATTAATATCAGTTATCTAGTACCCACAGTACAAGCTCTGCTTAGTTTGGGACTAGATGGCGTTGTGTGTTAAAATGTCTAAACATATTTATTTATTTATTATTGTCTCGGTGACCTCGTTTAGCGTTGCTTTTGGCTCGCAATGAAATCTCTCTTCTCCAATTGTAACATCAAACTCGCTGCGTCGAGAGTGCCTTGATGTGTGTGAAACACAAGTGGGCCTAGTTTGATGATGGGTGGCAGGTGTTGGATCGTAAAGCGAGGCCCATTAGCCTAGACTGCTAATGGGCCTCGCTTTATGATCCATTTACAATTTGGTTCAGGTTTTTTTGCGAGATCATAGTATCACTGGGTTAACCGACGCGAATGTACCTTTGGCTCTCTTATTGCTCAATTAACTACGTAGAAAGTAATCAGTATCATTTTTTTTCAGGAGCAAGTGTCCAATGCCATTATGCTGAAGGAATGATAAGATGACATTTTACCGTACATTGTTTATCTACATACCTACACTATATATGTAATAATTATAAACATTTTGAAATAAATAAACATTATCTTATCATTTATCCATTTATTCGTAGCCTAACTTTAAAACAAATCATATAAAATAATCAAATCATTCTTACATCTAAACATTCCACACAAATACCGCTTCCCACAGAGTGTTGCATCATCGCAATGCTGGCCAAAAATGTAAACATATTAAAAATACATTTCTCATATATATAATAATCCTAAATAGAACAAAAAAATAATAATAAACATTTATTCCATTTTTTCCATAATTGCTGCTTATTACTGGCAATACTATAATAATAGAATAAATAAGGTTTCATATTAATTTTAATGCAAGTTTAAAATAATATTTGTCCAGCAGCAATGGATCTATTGAGATCTTGAATGTTCTGAATAGCACACGAGTCTGTAAACTATAACTAGTCTAAGCCATTTTACGTATTTAAATCTTGTGCATCAATTTATTAAACGTTGAAAAAATGTCCTTACATACTAATTATTCTATATTTTAATCTATGTTTTATTTCAGAAATGCTTTTATCGCACACAATGTGTACAATGTATAGAGTTCATTTCTAGCTTTGAATTCTTCTCTAAGAGTTTTACAAAACATTCGCAATACATAATCACAAATTTTAACAAAAAAAAAAAAGATTTCAAGAATGCGCCAGCTTTCAAATAAAAAAACGAATCATCAAAATCGTTTCACCCAGTCGAAAGTTATGACGTAACAAACAAAAAAAACCAGTCGAAATGAAACCTCCTCCTTTTTTGAAGTCGGTTAAAAGTAGCATGTAGGTTGGAGACAGCTTAGGAGTTCTAAGTTAGTAAAATGTCAAATTAGTAGTAGTCGAGTAGTTCAGTGTACCTTCGATAGATGGCGTTGTTATATGTTTTTGTTGCCGATGTATGTGGAAGTCGGCACAATTTAATTGGTATAATTCGTGTCGACATACACGTGTTAACGCACACACATATTTAGAAACTAAACTACTTTTTGTCAGTATCATACAAGTTGTGCAGTAAGTTTATCTACAAACTCCCGTCTGACAAAGCGATAATAGAAGTGACCCAAGATGAACTATTTTTTTTTTAACCACGTAATCGTTATATATAAAGTTGTTGGCTAAAGACATCAAGCTAATTTGTTAAGATAATTTAAAAAATATTTAAGCATTAGGCTGTATCATATATGTAAAATAAATACACTGATGATGACATGAGTTCAAAGCGCCAAAAATTTCAAAAACTCGTACAAAATAATGGATTCTAAGATAATTTATAAAGTTATTGCTGTTTTTTTTGTTTTATATTGTCTAGAGAATTATATGGTACAACTCCTATGCTTGTGGGTATCGTAGTATGTGGGATTCGAACCCAAAACATTCTGTACAATAGAAACCGGCATCCGTGCAGTTAATCCAATAGGATAGATGACTTTCTTCATCATTAAAACGAATATTACAAAACATCTCGGAAAATACTTTAACTTTTCATTTCTATTATAAATTTTAATCAAATAACGTTTAAATACATTGCTCAATTGAGTAGTCTAAAAACAGTGACGTCACAAGTTTGTATTTAGTACATTTTCCATACAAAGCTATCGTTTTGACATATGATAAGATTGACTATTTGACTATTTTAGATCAAGCCATTTCAATCACTCAACATCACAATATGGTTGCCTGTATGTAAGTGATTGACTTCGAGTGATAAGGCCGTCACTTGTGTTTATATTTTTTATGTTCCTCCCAGTTTTTAGATATCGTTGTATCTCCGGTGTGCAATAAAGCGATCTATTATCATTATCAATTTCTTTGGTCATAATAATTAATGAATATTGCAAGGATTATTAGAACAGTCTCCAGCTTACATACTGTATAAGTGTACAATCAACAATTTTACTTATAAACAGAATATCATTTGACAAGTTAAATTTTCGTTTCATAAAAAAGCGTAGTGATTCGGCGTGACTAATTGTTTTTGTTTATTGTTAAACGTTTTTATTGTATTACACTTTAACGCGAGATATTATTAAACACCACTGTATTCGCTGAACTCTGCAGTGTCACATAATTTCATCTCTTCAAAGCTGAAACGAAAAAATGATTATGTAAAGAACACAAGTGCAGTTTTTCTCAATTTCCTTCCTTCTTTTGTAGGGTACCTAAATATGTTTTTTTTAAGAAAACCTCCATCCATCAGAATATACATCCCGTGGTGTGGAGGACTCTACAAATATACATGTAACAGACACAAAGAACATCAAGAGTTAGAACAATAATAGGCATGATGATTAGTTTAGAAAAAGTGTTTTATGATGTTCGGAAATATCTCTTATTGTCATAAACAATCATATTTTTACAAAAGCTAAAGTTTTTTTAGGAAAAAAATGCGATTTTAAATTTAAGTTTAAAATTCTCGCCAAAATGGTTAGTACTGTCATGGCGTCTGCTTATGACGTCACGTCGCAGAGGTGACGTCACCTTTGGTCAACCAGTGTCAATTATAGCACTTAAAAACAGTAAAGTAATTGTCGATTATATCCAAACAAAGTAACGTGAACCGAAATGTGACGAACTCACTGATTGTCTTCAATTTAACATAGCATAGCAATATAATGTAGTTTTATTTTTGTTAATTTAAATATGAAAATAAATATCATAAGGCGAAACCGGTCAGGACCAAGCTTAATAAATAATTGTGGAATATATACAAATGAGTTTGATGATTCTAGAATGTATTGCAACGACTTCCATCGAGTGCCGACAATCTAGAGTATAAAATGCTGTTGATGATGATTTCGATTAGTGGGTAACTACAGAGCGAGTTAGCTTACCGGCTAGTTCTTGGTCCAGGGGTTCCTGGGGTGCTGTCCAGGGATCATGTCGAGCAGGTACTGGCGCTGCGCCTCAGCCACACGCTGCATCTCAGCCATAGCAGCCGCTCCGCCAGCTCCTCCAGACCCACCCTTGCCAGCTGTACACACCGATACTCATTATACGAACACCCTGTTTCAACTTTCAAGCTTTATATATATGGCTACAAATAAACTTTGTCTTGGATTTATTCTGATATCTGAGATAACTCCATCTTGTTTTAGACTAAGCAGAGCTTGTGTTGTAAGCTACATTAGAAATTTTTACTTGTATACTTTTTTATATATACATGCGTATTTGTGGGTCATATAAGAGTTTGATACGTCCCGGGAATCGTACCCGAGTCCTCAGCTTGTATCTGTGATTGCTATAAGCACATACGCTTCCACTGAACCCACTCTGGTATCGACCAGAGCAGTCAAGTTGAAACTTCAGTATCAGCATGTGTGCTTAAAACCTGTGGCGTGGCTATTACGGAGTATTTCAAGTACGATACAATTTTAATTAATATGGCTCTTGTAGATCATGCTTCAAATAAAGATTTATTAAATCATTAAGACAACAAAAGATGTGAGCAGTGCATATTAAAAAAAAAGATAGTTGAAATACATCAATTTTTTTTGGAGCCATTTATTTCATCATTAATATTTTGTAAATTAATACAAGTAGACTATTAATCCTAACAGTATTTAAAATTGACTGAGGCGTTAAAATGTGTTGCAGAAAAAGTAAGGATGGAGAGGCCTACGTCCAGCAGTGGACTGCGATAGGCTGATGATGACGATGATGATGATTTACTACAATCGATAATAAAGAAGTATACACTTCGACAGTAGTCGTAAAACATAGTAGGTATAAAGTAAAAGGTGTGGTGGAATACGTACAACGCTTACCGAGAGCTGAGGCCTGCGCCATGGCCAGCTGGTAGGTGTAGATGAGCGGCGAGAACTGCATCATGGCTGCCGCGGCCGCCGCAGACGACATGCCGCCCGAGCCGCCCGCCCCGCTCAGACCTGCCGCGCCCACGCCGCCCAACAATACCACTATCAGTGCGCGCTCTCACACCCGCTCCGGCAAACGGACCGGCGCCGAACAGACTAATCCACTAACCATTTCAATTCAATCTAAACTTCTTCAGAATACAACTGCATTTGAAGCAACGTAATTAAAACCGACAGACGCTCGCATCGGTCTTCGTTTTCTTTTAGGTTGAATTAAAACTTTTACTGAATTAGTCTCTTCGTCGGAACTGACTTTGTTGCCACCATTTCACAGAGTTACAATAAAGTACATAAAATAAATACTGTACAAAAGGCGAAACTACTGCCA
The DNA here is from genome assembly GCA_003709505.1 of Hyphantria cunea. Classification (NCBI taxonomy): domain Eukaryota; kingdom Metazoa; phylum Arthropoda; class Insecta; order Lepidoptera; family Erebidae; genus Hyphantria; species Hyphantria cunea. Next base: position 676,006 of record PKRV01001177.1, read on the forward strand.
AAAAAATCACTTCCTCGAAGCAAACCAGCCCAGACTCAAGTATATCCTGCTGACCATAGAGATAAAGGTCGTGTCTAGTTTTAATTCTCTTTGCGGTGATGTTGTCCAACTTATTTTGTTCCGTTATTCGTCTCTTACGATACCCACGGAATGCATAAGAATAGCGACACTTCTTAACTAGTAACCACAAGGATACAGAGGTTGTCAAATTATAAAAATATTTTTTTATTAAATGTACACTGATAAGTACTGAATAGAATAATGATTCGTGGAAAAACACATGGTCCATCGAGCCTTACACTAAAAACAAAACGCTCTTTGGAATTTGAAAGAGCGTTTTGTTTTCGTTGAAGGGCTTTTATCGGAACACTCAGTAAGTAGTTACCCCGGAGCAGCTGATGCTGCAGGGCCTGCATGGCGGCCGCGCTGTGCTGCTCGAAGGCCATCTGCGCTGCGGCCGCAGCCGCCAGTTGCTGTAACACGAAACAGTAGCATATTTAATAATATTCATCTCATGCTATCAGTCAAGTTGCACTTGTACGAATTATAATGAACTGTCTATAATTTCACTGGGGCCTAGTGACCCGTAACACAGGTATTCCAATACCTATCTCGGGCACTAGTCTCTCACAAATGCTCGTTCAAATGTATAAGATAAGAATCTACACTGTACTGTATACATCTGTGATGAGAAAATAAATTAAGTTATTAAGTTATTATTATTATTATTTGACATCCTAACATTTCTCCAATATGCTTTAAATTTCTATAACTAATAAAAAGTAATTTATTGTAAGTCATTACAATTAAATAAACGCAGTCAGAATTCGGTCTCTTTAAAATTAATTCAATTTTTTTTTTTATATATTTAATCTGCCAAAATGACTCTGCCCTGCCTGATGGAAAGCATGAGCAGAATCCAAGAGTGGTGGTCACCATCCTCAATGCGAAAAAAAACAATGCACCATGGTGACCCACACTATGGCGGCCTGGGGGAAGGGGGATGGTGAGGGAGATAGGGAGCGTTGGATCGGGGTATGGGCCTCCGGTATCCTCACTCACTCGATGAAACACAGCGTAAGCGCTGTTTCACACCGGTTTTCTGTGAGGCCGTGGTATCACTCCGGTCGAGCCGGCCCATTCATGCCGAAGCGTGGCTCTCCCACGGTAAATCAATAATAATTTCATTAAAAATGGGATCATTTTATTACTTATAAAGTAATTTATGAGATGTTCAAAAGTTATTTGTGTATTTCAGTACACACATCATTATTATTATAATGTTACTCAAAGTTTTGGAAGAACAATCTAAATATTAATAATTAACAAGAAGACTAAATCACATCCATAATTTGAAATCTTATTTATAGATAAACTTTCAATTTTTAATTGTCTACAAAGAAAGAAAGAACAGTTGAGTGGGAAACAATAATATCGCTTTGGTATTGTATCAGTACTAACCTGATGTTGCTTACTGCTGCTACTGTTTTGACTGGTACTGCTAGACGATGATCCTGAAACATACAGTTCGCACGTTTAGAAAATACTAATAGTAACTTTAAAAGTAGCATTCAATCATTGTGTATGTCGGTTAGCACAGTGAAAAGTAATCCTTCTTCAATAATACGTAGTATAGGACGTCCACAAGCCAGGTGGAGCGATGATTTGCGCGGGACGGCTGGCGGGAGCTGGATGCGAGAAGCCATAGATCGAACTAAGTGGCGTGAAATTGGAGAGGCCTATGTCCAGCAGTGGACTGCGATAGGCTGATAATGATTTCAATAATAATAATAATAATAAAAATATCTCCATGCCAATAATGTGAAGTAGGTACTGCGGTTGAGCCATAAGCGGGACAGAGAGGCCAGAGTAATTTTCGAATTTGTCCTAAGCCTTTGTTTTACCTTTTCCTTTTTTAGCGGGCACTTCACTCGTTTCTCTAGAACGGTCCGAATGATGGCCGCGCAATGAATCAGATGATGACAACTGCCTGAAACCGAATGAAATAAACGTAAGTGACGATAAAAAAATACAGATAATATTTTTTTTAATCCAAGAGAAGAGAGAAGAAGATATGATATTACACTATTAGAACTACTGTACTAGGTGATCTGAAAAGTTTAATTTAAAAAGACAGATCAGATATCCAACCATATACATTGAACAAATCTAAATTATAAAAATTTAAAAACCCCTACGATAGCACTTAATCTAGTAATCGTATGCCAAAAATGCCTTACATTTTGGTAAACAGCTGATAATGTTACATTGCTGGACCAATTTTAAACATAGCTAAAAATTGGTTTTCAAATAAAAAAAATCGCATCGAAATTGGTCTATCCGTTTGAAAGCTACGATTTCAGACATGCAAAGATACATACACACACACATACAGACAGACAGACAACAACAACAACCCATAATGTCCCACTGCTGGGCTCGGGTCTCCTCTCAGGAGAAGGTTAAGGCCATACGTCCCCACGCTGGCCAAGTGCGGGTTGGGGACTGGCAAGAATACGTTGTGGCTACGTAAATCTTGCCGTTGGATGTTTTTAAGCCGCCCGAAGGCCTCCAACTAAGTTTCACGACTGTTATCGTATGATAACAACCGGGACCGACCGCTTAACGTGACCTCCGAATCACGGAGACGCTCATGGTAACATGCCACCAGCGGTCACCCATCCAGGTACTGACCGCGCCATCGTTGCTTACCCTCGGTGATTGTTTCTAATCACCGAGTGCAATTGGGCTATGAGCGCCTCATTCATCAGACAGACAGAAATCGACGTCAAATTTATAACACTTCTCTTTTTGCATCGGGGGTTAAAAATAAAAAGCTATCCTGTTATAAAATGTTCTATAAATACATAAAGCATGCGTGCGTGTGTGTGTGTGTGTGTGTGTGTAAATGAACGAGCACGTGCGTGCGTGTACGTGTAGGGGTACCTGGGCGTGGGCGGGGGCGCGGGCGTCTTGGGGGGGGCGGGGGACGAAGCCGCAGCGCTGCGAGAGGAACTGCGCGACACTGACATCTGTAAACACAATTATGTACTTTTAAAACATCATATTCTAATTCTTCTTCTTTTTGTGTTTTTTAGTGTTATTTGCAGTTGAATTGTATTTCTTGAAGTCGGATACTTTAGCACATTCGTGAAAAATGTATTTTCAATTTTATGATGTGAATAAAAATATTATTGAAAGGAAAGTTTTGTTTAGCTTTAAAACAGGTAGATACCTACTAACATTTGTGACATCTAAATTGAACCAAATTATATAGAAAACCTATTTTATATAATTAAAGAGATTTTAGTTCAGTTTTCAAGATTTGATTAAACTCATTGCCCGGTGTATAAATATACGTATCTGAATTTAAAGATCGTTTGTTTACAATAGCTATGGGGGACGTTGTTAGGACAACATTTAAAACTTTGATATAAGTCCTATAATTGATGGGAGTTTGGGTTGTAATCTTTGGGATTATTTTTATTAAATTGATTCCTAATTGACTTCAGTGGGGCCGTAAATTGATTATAGATGTAAATTGTTTCTTTTACGACCACCACAAGCGACGGTTGTTGGAATTACATTGGACTCCGATAGTCAAGTCCCTGTTTATCCGGCACTTTCTGTAATATGTCATGACTATTATCATTAAATAATTTCTCCTTCCGTCTTCGTTAATGTAGATATGACACGACACGATTGAGTAGGTTACAACTCGTGCGCGCCATGACTGTGCTCGACGTGTAGGGTATTGTTTTTTGTACACCATTATTTAGTAATCATCAACAACCTATAATGGTCCCACTGCTGGGCTCGGGTCTCCTCTCAGGAGAGGGTTAAGACCATACGTCCCCACGCTGGCCAAGTGCGAGTTGGGGACTGGCAAGACAACGTTGTGGCTACGTAACCTTACCGTTGGATGTTTTTAAGCCGCCCGAAGGCCTCCAACTAAGCTTCACGACTGTTATCCTATGATAACAACCGGGACCGACTGCTTAACGTGACCTCCGAATCACGGAGACGCTCATGGTAACATGCCACCAGCGGTCACCCATCCAGGTACTGACCGCGCCGTCGTTGCTTGCCCTCGCTGATTGTTTCTAATCACCGAGTGCAACTGGGCTATGAGCGCTTCGGATAATTATTTCGTAAGTAAGCTTATTATTTTTAGTAAGATATGGTAAGTTCTATAGCATTGATGACGTTAATTTTATAATAAAACGTAAGCTCTCTATTGTGTGGTTTCATTTACCATACACATTGGAGTATAATTTGTACTTCAGAGTGTAATACAAAAAATATGGATCATAGGGGTATAAGGCGATAGGCTTAGTCTTAATTTAATAGTTTGACAGTGCCCCGTAAAACGTTTGTCGGATCACCGGGGGTGGAGTGTAAAGTGAATACAAAGAGCGTTTATGAACGGGCCGGCTCGACCGGAGTGATACCACGGCCTCACAGAAAACAGGTGTGAAACAGCGCTTACGTTGTGTTTCATCGAGTGAGCGAGGATACCGGAGGCCCATACCCCAATCCAACGCCCCCTATCCCCTTTCCCCCCAGGCCGCCATAGTGTGGGTCACCATGCTGCATTGTTCTTTTTCGCATTGAGGATGGCGACCACCACTCTTGGATTCTGCTCATGCTTTCCATTAGGCAGGGCAGAGTCATTTTGGCAGCT